>VWYI01048239.1:3038-16524 GCA_013399455.1 Anthoscopus minutus
AAGAGTTTGTACAGATCTCTGTAAAATCTCTCTAAGTCATGAGATTCCTGATGACTCTGGTGAGCATGTTGGACACATCAAACAGAATACTTTATGGATTTTATAGATTTTATGGGTTTATGGATTATGGAAAATTCCCAGGTGACACCAGAGCAATACCATCTATACTTGCTTTCAGCAAAGTGCAAGCATTTCAGCTGTACTGGTGCAGAGAGACAGAGAGTACACTGTAAGTTTGAATACCACTTCTTGAATCCCTGCATTTCCTTTAGACAGTAGGTGTTTTTTACATGAGAGATGCTGGACATCTTACAGGCTGGGTTAGGATAGCTTGATGGCCTGGTTGGAGAGCATTTCAGCTCTCCACAAAGCTCCCCACTGGTGCCAGCACAACAGAATATGGTATCCAAATGACAGGTGTCTCAGCCTGCTGCTTTTTTATGCTGCAGATCTGAAACAAAGCGGCAAGTGCATAGTCATAAAATTTTTCAGTTGAAAAGAGGTATTTGGAGATTGGGGATCAACAGTACCCTGTATCCCACATTTACTATGCATAAAAATGTTGCTCCTGTTTTAGCAGCAGTGTGCAGGATGTGCTTTTTTTTGTAACTCATCTGAAATGATTCCTTTAGTATTCAAGGAATAGTTACCCTTCAAATGCACAGCTTAGCCAATATCAGAATAGGATCCATGTTATATAATTCTTAGAGCACAAGGCACCAAATTTATGTAGCTTAATATGAACTGCTTTTAGATACAGAATACTTCTTGCTCTGTGTCTTCTCTTTTTATTTCCAAGCAGATGTCTTGTTGAGAAAGGGAGAAAAAATGTGCAGCGCCTGACTGGCATGTGCCAAGGAGCAAACTGTCTTCATTGCCATAGAAGGAAGGAGGTGGGCAAAAAAAAAAGTAAAATTAAAAAAAAGACAAGGTGACAGGAAGGAGAAGCTGGAAATAGAAACAAAAGAGTAATGGAAAACAGGACTGGCCAGCACCCCACATTCCCTTATCTTTGCAACATGCAGTTCATAAACAAATGTAGGCACTTCACACAAACAAGGAAGGACCCAAAATAGAGATGCTATAAACAGGAGAAACAACGTCCCACTCACTGTGTTCTTGGGGACAGCTGCCATAAGAGCAGTTCTTAGTGACTTCAGGGGCATTTGTTTGTGCATATTGATGTGTGTCTGGAGACCCAGAAGGAGGAATGTGGTAGGGTGAAAGTGTCAGTCATAACTTCTCCAATTATGCAGCAAGAATGTCTATCTAAAAATATGCCAAGCTCCTTAGAAATTCCCTCCTCACTCCCCTCATTCTTGTAACACCCAGCAATATCACTGACACCCTATTGAGCTGCCTCCAAAATAGCTGCATTTGGTATGCATTGTGGCTCTTTTAAGGCAAAATGCTCTAATTCAGCTGCCACGGGAGAGGAATAATCTGAGGCATGTCCACTTCTGGTGGCATGACTTTATGAACCAGTTTAGTTGGGAAGCTGGGACTGGTACCAGATCTTCATTCCATCTTGTGGCCACAAGAAAAAGCCACATCATTAATGTCCTACTCCTTAAATTTCCTTTCATGCTTTTTCTCGCTTACCAAAAATAAGTACAATTGAAAGAAAAGTCAGTGCTAATGCCCCTTCTGCACTGGCCATCCATGCCTTGCATGTCTTGTGTTACTTGCAGGGGGATAAAAACCCTGTGCTGTGCCTGGTAATTTTGTCTCCAGCAGGCTCAGGAGGAAAACAATATTGACTTAAGAATGAGATCAGCTATTCCATTCTTTTGTCTCATAAAAAAAAAAAAAGTAATTAATTTTATATAATTGTTCTTGTTTATTTTAAATAATGATAAACACATTTTTCTGGATTTCTTTTTCTTTTTCTTTATTTTGCTACTTTGTTTTCTTTTTTTCCTCTCATTCTCCCTTCCATTTTTGTTGTGTTCCTTTTCCTTTCTCTTTTCCATTTCTTAAAAATTAGGATAATATTTTTCTCCTAGAATACATTTGTGCAGATATCTTCCAGGAACACCCTGATTATTTCACCCAGCTTCAAGATGTTATGGAGGAGCCCCATAGTCAGGATTCACTTGGAAGGAAGGTCGATGCTGTTCCACAGTTGTGCACAGGACAAGAGTGAGGGTCCAGGTGTGGTATATTGACTTGTGGTATTCAGCAGCAGGTTAGCAAGAAGATGCTGGATTGACATATCAGCAGGCAGAGGCAGAGGTGGATTCCTTTCCTGTTAATGCATTCAGAGTGCAAAAAATATCCTGACAGAGTCACTGATGTAGTTAAAGCCCAGCTCACCCATTGATCTTAGGCTTTGTCTGCAGGTGTGCCATGTCACTGACAAACCAACACCAAACCTCTGTATTTCCCCACACATGCAGGTAGGTGTTTACACCCTTGCTTCTAGAGAAGAGATTCAGCCTTGAAAATGAGTACTTGAGAAGTCTTTTCAGAAGCCCCTCATAGAGGATAGATACAGCTTTCAGTAACATTTTCACTCCTTCCAGGTTTCTTTAAGATCCTGTTTGTATTAACTGGGTCTTCCAGTGATAAATGACTCATGTTTCTCTGAATTGAAAGTAGCTGGCCTTTCTTCTGTGCAACTCCCAAAAAAGTGCCAAAGAACCTATTGCTCCACCTTACATATCTTGGGTATATTTAGTATGTGCTATACCACAAACTCTAATATGGCCTGCAAATCTTTACTTTTATTCAAGAGATGCGACTGTTTTCTCAGTCAGAGGCACATTAATATGTGTTCACATCTGGATTTCCACTTCATCTCTTTCTTCCTAAACCTTCAATACTGTGACATAACAAATAGTTCATGCACTGTTTGAAACAGAGGAGAAAACTCTAGTGAGATTTATCAAAAGGCGTATCAAGTTTAAGAATCATCTTGGCAGTCTTCTTCCCCACGTTTTTTTTTTCTGTTTATTCAGAGAAGGTAAGTGAGCAGTTAGGATGTGAATTAGATTTTTCATTGAACTGGGATAGTTTTTGAGGGCAATCACTACTTGCTGGTTTACCACTTGCTGTTTAGTGGTGTTTAATAAGTTTTATTTTTTTCAAAGGAAGCGAAAAATGTGTTTGAAAACATGAAAATCTGGGGACTTTTCACCATAATATTTTTCTTTCCAATTACATTGACATTTATTGGTGAAAATGGAATCATTTTGTGGGAATGTGTTCAGACTCCTATGGAATTCCTGTGGAAAGCAGGCAATCTTTCTGTTTACTTAGACATCTGAACTGGACATATTTCTTGCTGTATTTTGATTGTTGCGCTACTAAGCACCAACTAGTCTTTAGCTCGGTGGTCTCAGAACCCAGTGATCCCAAATTAACAATGGCCTTGTAGATGTGGTCTGGGAATTCATGGTTTCTTATACTTTAGTCTTGTACTTTAGGCTTTAGAAGCCTTGAATATTTTAGCAAGATGGAAGTTATTTTGATTTCGGGAATCTGGAAATTTTCAAATGGCAGCTCAGTCATGCTTGCATGACCTTGAGTAGGATTGTTCATAGAATATAGAGTGGTTTAGGTTGGAAGGAATTTAAAGATCATCTAGTTCCAATTCCTCCACCACAGGCAGGGTCACCTTCTGTTAAACCAGGGTGCTCAATGTCCCATCCAACCTTGTACTGGATACTTCCAGGAATGAGACATCCACAGCCTATCTAGAAAGTTTGTTCCACTGCCTCATCACCCTCTCACTAAAGAGTTTCCTCTTAATATCCAACCTAAATCCACCCTCTTTCAGTTTAACGCCTCCCCTCCTTGCCCTATTGCTACATGCCCCTCTAAAAAGTTCCACTTCAGTTTTTCTGTGAGCCTTTATGTACCTTTTAGGTACTGGAAGGCTTCTCTAATGTCACCCTGGAGCCTTCTCTTCTCCAGGCTGAACAACCCCACTTTCTCAGCTTGTCCTCATAGAAATGCTCCAGCCTTCTCATCTTCTTGGCCTTCCTCCACCCTTGCTCCAAGAAGTCCATGTCTTGTGCTGAGGACTGCAGAACTGGATGCAGTGCTATAGGTGGGGTCTCATGTGGGCAGAGAAGAGGGGCAGAATCCTGCTGCCCACATTGCTCCAGATGCAGCTCTGGATGCTGTCAGGATATGGGTGCACAATGCCAGGTTGTGTCCAGCCTTTCATCCACAAGCAAGAAGTCAGATTTGTTGAACTCTCCTTCCATGCTAGAAAGTTAGGCTCCCATTGACTCATTTTAAGACCTCATGCTAATTTGTAGATTCCAAGACCAAGAAATAAATGTTTGTGCGTTACAATCCACATTTTTCAAAATTTGTCTCTGAGATGTTTACTTTAAATGCTTAAGAAAATTGGATTTTCAGAGAACATTTGGAGGTTGAGGAAAACACCTTATATATATAGAAACTTTGAACTGGTATATTCTATTAAGATGACAAGCTGAGGCACAGCTGAGGCACATGACTTTGAAAGGTATCATCTTATGTAACTTTTTAGGGTCATATATTAGCTATGAGCAAGAGAAGGTCTGAAAAGGTGGACCATATGGTGCAGTAATTTGAGATTCAATTTGCTGGTTTTTATATAAAAGGGGAGAGCTAGTACAATTTAACACATTTTACAGTTTGTACTGTTTGTGTGTGGAATTTGTGAAAGATCTTTCCAGAAATGGGTTCATAGACACAGATTCCCAAAGGGGCACATTTGGAAAACACCTTGAAAATAATTACTGTGACAAAATTAGAAGCTCTGCTAAGAAACTTAACAGCATATTTCAGCATCTGGTACTGTCTTCTGACATATTGGAAGTTCAAAACCTCAAAATTATGCTCACAGTGGGAAGCTGATCCTTTCCAGTTGCTCCCAACTTCTCACTCTGAAGCATTACCATTAAAAGAACTGTGGCAGTTTCAGCACATCTGTGCTTATGATTTAACACCAACGTCTCTCTATTCAAATTTTATCTTTAGTAGCTGAGGAAATGCACAAATAGAAGCAGATGTTCTATGTGAAAAAATATTACCAGAAACTTAGGAACCAGTCCAGATACTTTGAGGATCCATGTTTTCTCTGTTGAGTTTGGATGGTCCTGCTTTTTGCACAATACTATTAAAGGGAAATTGTACTTGCTTTTGAGCCAGAAATTGTTAGTGCATTTGGAGACAATGCAAAAATGATGCTGTATTCAGGAGATACACACTCCTCTTTTAGAAAGTGAGATCTTTGTCTCTGGAGAGCAGGCAGTGTTGGGTTGCTGCTGCCTGGGAGAGGGATAGCTTAGACCTGCCAAAGTCAAATTTTTGGGTCACTCAGGAATTTCAATGATGGATTTGGGACAAAGCCATGGGCATTCTTTGGCTTATAGCAGAGCCCACATGGTGCATAAAATTACTGAAGATGATGATGAAATGGAAAAGGCAAGGCCATTTAAGAGCCTACAAGTAAATTCCTGTAAACATCATATAACTGTGAAGTGTCAGAAGTTCCAGAAGTTGAGAGGAAGATATTAAAGATAACACTCTTCAAAGAAGAATGACATACATTTTCCAACATTTTATTCCGTTCCTTGGCCTGTATGGAACTTGGCATGCATTCTTCCTCCCACTCTGTCTCGCCTCTTTCCTAATTTCCTCACTATATGTAAAAAGCATTAAAAAGTTAGGAATTCCTGGATGTTACAGGAGAATGAATTAATGGCAAAGCTTTTTCTGTGGCCTTCCATTTCTATATATGACCATGCCATCTTCGTGAGACATGAGTTATTCTGATTTACAATCTTCCCACTAATCAGAATGAGTAACATATATGTTTGCAAAGTGATGTTGAGTCTCTCTGTACACACAGGGCAGTGACCCAAGACGGAAACTCAGTTTTCCAACAACCTTTAAATTAATGAGTAAATGGAAAGGGAGGAACTCTACAGACTAAAGATTGGTTGATCTTTGTGTGTTGACCGTATTTAATAGAAATATTATTTTTAACTATGTGGGCAGGGATTTATTTTTGTTCGTGCATTGTCATACTTATGTAGATTGCCAGCTTTGTCTTAAAATTCTTGTTCAATTGCCTGTATAAAGACCTTTGTGGAAAACTCTAGTGAACTTCCTAATCTCCTTTATTCAAAATGATGTGATACTTTTAGAGATTAAATAAAATTCCTTTTTTTTTTTTAGTGCTAAACATAATGAAATGCAGATGTTTGATATTCCCCATTTTTATCGGTAACTCCATTTCACAAAGTTAGATCCAGCAGTAGAGCTGTTACAAGTATTAATGTATTCTCAAGGGCAATCCATTCCAAGTGTATTTGGTCTTAAAAAAAAAAAGTTTGTTTCCAGTTTGCTCACAAAAAGCATGCAGTTGAAAAGCTGTTCATATTTGTGTTGTATGGTCATTTGATCTTTCCCACCCACATGCTTAACTAGAGTCTCATTTTTAAATAAAAACCATTTTTGCCTCATGTTACTAAGTCCAGATGCTGTGAACAAAACAGTAACAAAATCAGCCCCTCAGATGTTCACTCTTTATGGTCCTGAGACCATATACTCAGCTTTAACTGATCTTGATGAAAATGGTTAAGTACTCAGCTTACAGTTAAATGACAATCAAGTTAAATGACATTTAGGCCCCTTATACAAGTCCTATAAAGCTCCTGATGGTTTTGTAACAGCAGGAAGAGGAACTGGATCAGATTGATCTGCTAAAACACTTTCTTTTATAGGAAAAATTGAATACAATTAAAAAACTATTATAATAGAAACTTGGTTCCAGAAAGGAAGGACTCAAATACATTCTTGCACATCATCTGTGCCAGGGCAATGTCCACGTGTGTGTTACTTACCTGTGGCAATGCATAAGAATTTATATGAGCTTGGCATTCTCACTAAGGCTGAACTAGTTGGAATTACTTCTCCTCAGCCTGGGGCAGGGAGAATCCATACATAATTACCCGAACTCAGCCAGGGGAGCAACACAGCAGCGTCCTGAGGAGTGCAAGTGAAATCTGACTGCTGATGGCTGGTTTTCTATGTAGAGCCACAACTGAATCAAAGTGTCCTTCCACTATGAGAGTTTACTTCTGAATCGACCATTAGAAAGAGAAGAGAGGCACAGAAGCCTGATGCGATCTGAACTATATAGGGTTTTATTGATAAACAAAAAAACCTCCAAAACCCACTTTTGTGTTAAACAGCATTTATCTCATTTGAGATAAGTGAGCTAATTTGAGCATCATCTCTCATCGAAGAACTCATTTGAGCTTGATTAGCATATGAAAGCAGTTGAGGCACAGCTATGACTGGTGACAGGTAAAAATATAAATGAGTTAGTATCAAGATATTCCTTAGCTCACTACAATGTTTCCTGAGGAGTTGGGTTAAGCAGGATCTTAGATGTGCCTTGTTATCCTCAGCAAGTTCCTGGAGCAGTCTTCCCTGGGCTTGCTGTTAGGGTGCTGCAGGTACAAAGCTCCCCTGGTCGCTGCTGTCAGCCTGGCAGCTGCAGCGTCCTGAGCACAGAAGGCTCCATGCTGCTGCTCCTGCTCCTGCTCCTCAGGACTGTGCACCGTCACTGGGAACAGCACCATGGGCAACACTGCCAGAAAATCACATCACTGCTGTCCCTGGGAAATGTGAGCCTCACTGTCCCAACACAAAATGTACAATTTCCAGAGTGATGAGCAAAACTGCCACTGTCACACATATGCATTTAAGAGGTTTTCAGGTCATAGGACACAGTGGCACAGTTTGTAAGTGAAGACAGCAGCTGACTAATCTCATAACAATCTGGTGCAGATAAAACATAAAAGAAATCAAAGTGACTTGTTATGTAAACTGAGATTTTTCTTGCTTGTTGCTGGCCTGCTGTTACCCAGCTACTCCCTGGTGAGAGAAACAATTACAGGTGACAGTGATTTCTTCCAGCACATTAAATGATTATGCATATAATAAATATCAATCTTCATTTAGATTCTGGGAAGTTGGTGTTGGGATTGAAAGCTCATGATGTTTTCCTGTCACTCGCACCTAGATACACATTACCCAACCCAAACATGCATACTGTTTTGGTAAATTACTTGTCTTAAAAAGGATTCCTTTTAGCAGGCATCTGGTGGTGCTTTTTTGTTTCATCTACCACATGAAAGACTATGCATCCTTGCTTTGGAAGGCAAACCACATTTTTCCGTAATGTCTTTCTATCTTGCAAATAAAGGCTGGTGTTAAGGAGCTACAATACATATGCAGGAGGAATTTTGGGTTTGTTGATGTTTAATCAATACCTTGATTTGGGGTTTGCATAGGATTTCTTTTCTCTGTTGATTTTCCGTAGTTTCTTGCACTTGTGGTATCGTTAATCTTGCTAGTACTAGAAATCGCTGCTACTAAAAATGTTGAAAAATTGGAAGCAAAAGTCTGCAGAAAGACCTGAAGGCATGCAGATAATTTTCATATCTCAAAATGCAAATCAACATAAATCCAGGTATTTTCCAGCATGAGATGAAATTAAAAGGAGGAACACTCATCCTGAGTTTTTATGGTCACAAAAAACTTGTTTCACATATTGCATTACTTTCTAAGACATATTGGCCAAGCTTGCAGAAATACATGTTGTTAGGTGTAGATTTTCATTAGATTTTCATTAGATTACTTTTTCTCTCTCCCTTTTTTCAACTTCATTTTAGAGTCTCTTTAAATTTAAGACTCTAGTTTCCCTCAGTTCAGCCAAGTCACAAAAACTAATACAACTTTGCACTGGTATACGAAACATTCTAATAATAACTAATACAGCTGTCACTAGTATACAAAACATCCTAAAACATATATTACACATCTGAGTTATGTAAAAATGACCTCATATTCGTGATTTGAATGTGCTTGTAATTTTTTATTACATTCTGTTTGCTAAGAAGTAAATCTTTTCGATTTGCTTCCAAGACCAAGCTCTGGGGGAAAAAAGTCTGTATTTTAATTGAATGAAATTTGTAACTTTGCAGAATTCTCACTTTGAAAGTCATGCTGTAAAATGTGTTGCACTTCCACAGAGAGAGAAACCCAAGAGAACACTCTGTGATCTTCACAAAATACTTTGTTTTTGCAAGATAGCAAGTGAGAAGCAAATTAGTCTAAGGCACTTGAGAAGTATTATAATGGCTTGTTAATGCAAGCCTCAGAGTGCTTTAATATAGTTATAAAATGGATCTGTGTATCTATAAAAGAATAAGTAAAAAAGATAAAACATCACTGAATAATTTCCAAGTCTGCATCACAATGAGCTTATGTCATTCACTATAACTACAGAAGATATAATCAAAGAATAATGATTAAGCCATCAGGGTTCTAAAGCTTACAGGGCAGTCAGCGAGTGAATAAATTATAGAGGAATTTGGGGACTGTCCCACAAGAAAAAAACCTCTTCCTTCTTATCTAATGTTTTGAGCCATGGACTGCATAGCACATCATACTTCAAAATCTCACTTACACATACTTAGGGTTAAAAAAATGTATAATACTAAGCAATTTTATTCTTACTTAGGAAGTTTTATACCTGAGGAAAACACTGGTAGTTCTTATTCTTCAAAATGAATGTTGCTTTTTTCAGTGGCATAAGTCTATTATCTCAGAAAACAGTGTTTCACTACTTTGCATAAAAGTTATGACCTGTTCTGTTCAGCTTCTACTTCATTATTGGTATACCATCTCTAAATCTTCTCATCTGTTTTCAGAATAAATACTGTGTCTGAAGGATCTCCCTGGTGTATACTTACTATTATCTCTCATGCCTTTCTCAAGGCTTTCTGAGGCTTTTTTCTCCTTGAGAAAAACTCTTTCCACTTATTTCCAGTGAGTGACTATTTCTCTGGTAAGGAAAATCTACATAACTCCACTCTGTTTGATCTATTTGAAGCATATACATATTCCCGACTCTGCATTGTTGATATCACTTTGCTGCCTCTTTTGTTTAATAGCTAATAACTCCTGTAATGCTTGAAATAAAATTTTCACTGGTTTTAAAGAAATAATAAAGAGTTTGAAGTGCAAATTGAGATATTTAGTGCTGAAGTTCTTCTCTAGACACCTTAATCACAGCTGGTTGTAGTGTTGAATTTAATTGAAACTGAAACCAATGCAGGCTTTTCAAAGCAGAAAAACCACTGCAGTAATGGCTGTGGACAATTAGTATAAAAACGTGTGTTCTCTCTTGCCAAATGACACATTTACTTCTTACGGTAACATCATTGCTCAACTTCACAATAAGATTTCTTAGCTACTTTTCTGCAGTGCCTCATTTACCATTATGAGGAAGTACTGAAATATGAGTCTGCTTTCAAGGGACTAAAGATCTTGTATGAGCAGTCACTTAGAGGAAAGAATTTCAAGACCCTTCTCCTCTTTAGTTAGAGCTACTGAACTGAGAATATCAGTAATTGATCTGGTAATTAACCTTCTGTTACTTTAATGTTTCTTGTGGTATTCTTCTCAAAGAGGACAATTAAAGCCTACAAAATAACTGGACACAATTCACATTTTTCAGGTTCATGATCTATTAGAAGAAGAGACAGCTGGCCATTGTAATTTTATTTTTTTCTCAGAGAAGCCATCAAGCCAATGTCTACAATGTCACAGCAAATGTCACTGTAAATCTTTCTGGATAGGTGGTCATCTTTTTCTACTGTTTAGTGCGTGTCTGGTGTTTGGGAGGCTGTGGCTCTTAAGTGGCTCTTACGTGCTATCATTACACTGAGTCACTTAAGCTGTGAGAAATGGTAAAGCATTTTGGTGGGAAAGGTGGGGAATTAGGTGATGTGAGTGGTCCCACAGTGTGGATAGGACATAAACAAGAAGGCCACTCCTATCTTCTAACTGGTTCTCTGTGATTAGGGGACTGGAAAGAAGCTGGTGTCGTGCTGCAGTTGGGTCCGTGGCTCCACATGCCTCGGGTGGAAGGAGCAAACATGGAAGGTGCAGGGCCAGAGCAAATCTGGTGTAGTTGTAGCTGTGCTGAATACATATGCCAGGAAGCACATGTAACCACCCACATATAAGCAGACTTCTGGCATTCTTTATAGTGGCGTCTATAAATAAGAGGGTTGAAAGAGATTTACTTATTTTTATTTATGTCCATGAACATACAAAGTATGTTACATTCCTGTGATAATTCTGATCTTCACCCAAAACTTCCCAGTTGTCTTGAGGAAAGGAAGGCTACTACTCCAAATATTAATAGCAGGAATTTCTCTAACCAATATGACAGCTCTGAGCAGAAGATGAAAGGAAAATATATTAAGAAATCAAGAGCTGACTTCAGGACGTACAATAATGAGTCAACCATATGAGAAATTAAGGTCATGAAATGCTTGCCTACATCATACTCAGGGAGCTGCCTAGAAGGCTAGCAGTGAAACCTGAAACTCTATGAAACTGACTTGGTTTTATACTGCATTGCAACTCTGAAAATCACTGCAGATTTCTCAAAACAGGCCACAAAAAGCCTGCAGGAAAGCTGTGTGGTGCCATGACTCTTCTGGCCAGCGGAGACCACAGCTCTGTGTCCAATGGCTCCATGAAAGCACGTTGTGGCTCCACATGCCATGGGCTGGCCACCACACAGCTGTGTCTGCACAGCCTGAGCCAGGAGGCCCTGCTGATAGACCACAGTGCTGTGTGCTGGTGTCCAAACGAGTCATGAAAAAGAAGCCGACAACTAGGCAAAAATACAGAGCAATGAAATGCTTGCATAAGTTTGGGTGTGAGGCAATAAGACAACCTCAATAATTTTTTTGTTCATGGGGTCCTACAACAGCACCTTCCAGTAACCTGCATCTGCTTTCTGGCACAGCTTTTTGGCACACTCTGTTTCCCTTTCTATTAATGAGGGATTTATTTCTGCTAAGACCGAAAGGCTCTACCTTTGCTGAGACACTGATAACTGAAATAAAGTAAGCTCTTTCTCTTCCATAGTCAGAACAATCCTTGAAACTTTTCCTCATCATAACATGTGTCTGAAACTCATGTCTGTTGCCTTCTTCAAAAACCTTTATTAGATCTTAACAAACTCTGAAAAGATGGAGAAGGAGGGGTTATTTTTCTATATGCTGGTAATTTCCATCAAAGTAGTGTACCTCTAAAGCTGTTTAGACTATGCTCAGCAGGAAACCAGGGACTTTAATTTGGAAAAAACCCAATTAATCCTAAAATAAGTAATCTGAAATAGCACAAGTGAGTTGTGGGGTAGAGGCATCTGTTTTGTTCAATTGACTATAGAGGTCTGAAGACTCTCCAATCTGAGAGACATTTGCTAACAAAACCCACCTACTCTCACTCCCTCTGGATGCATCTGTATTAGAAGTGTAGGAAAGCCTAAACTGTCTCCATGGAAACCACATTTGATTTGGAATAGTATATATACTATCTTGTGTTTCTATGCCTGTTGTTTAAAGTGTAGATTAGCTCCAAATATTCCACTGTTTGCCAAGCATTTCACATGTAATACATAAACCTAAATAACCTCTCAGTCCCTTCATTGTCCCTTCTCTGTAGGTAAGTTAGAGGAAAAACTACATATAAAACTACATTTGATTCTTTTGAGCCACCTTTTCTGGTCAATTGTTTGTTGCTTTCCTTCAGACTGAGCTCAGGAGTTTGTTGGTGGTAGATTTCAGGCTTTTCACAGATTAATCTTGCTTATTTTGCATGGAGGAAAGTCTTGCTTATTTTGCAAGGAGCAGAAGACCATTCTGAGCATTCCTGGACATCAGTAACATTATTTTGCTTTTTATTTCTAAGCAGATTACTTTTTTTGGGTCTCTTTTATTGTTACAGTATTTAATTTCCTCATAAATAATGTGTAAAGGGCCTGCTGGCAGTCATTTCAGAAGGCCGTGGTGAACAAATCATACTGTCTTATCATATGCACTTTTCCATAGATTTGGAGTTTTTTAATATTGATCAACTTATCCACTTAATTTTTCATCTATGCCAGTAGTGTGGAAAAATGAAATCTCAGAACTCGGTATTTAGCTGCATTAGGAATCTTTCCCATCTCTGGAAAGATGACTGGGATGGTCATGTAGGGAAAAGCCTTCAACTATCCCATTATCCTCAGCTACATGCTCTCCATACTGCTCTGCAGCACAGTCAGATGATGTGTCAGGTCACAGGGAATGGGTTCTTCTCTCCAAGCACACCCCAGGGAGTGGTTTAACCTGAGAGGGGCTGTTGCATCTTTTCTTGCTTTCCTCGAGAAAGAGAGCTTAATAAGCACAGCTGTGGTGTGACAGGCTAGACCTTGGCCCACCAGACCTCCCATGATGCCTGCACTGGGATATGGGAGTGTGTTACCTCTTTCAGATATTTCCTGTCTGAAAAGTGGTCCATAAAATATAAGATAGAAATTATTTTCCTTTTTGGATGACATTATTGCTCATTTATTTATCTTACTATACGTTTTAAATTTAATTTTTTATTTTTTATTATATTTTTA
>VWYI01048289.1:0-31845 GCA_013399455.1 Anthoscopus minutus
GAGAAGAGAAGAGAAGAGAAGAGAAAGGATATTTGTCAACTATTTTTTCAGTCATTGTCTCGGATTCAGCTCTCACTTAGAAAGAAGGGAACATTCACAAAAATGGGACTTTTGGTAACTGTAGTTGTGGGCACAAAGCTGAACTGGGATGCCTGAAATTCTTTCCTTATCCTTCCTGGAAAACAGTTACATTTGACATAGTCCAATGAAAGGCACAGTGATGTAAGGACAGATGGGTGTGAAGGCTGTGACAGAGTTGGTGGGTGGGTAGAGCAGATGGAGGGCTTCAGCAAAAAGTATCACTGGGAAATGTCACTGATGGGTAGGGCTAGTATGGAAATGCAATGTGCACAAAAACCAAACGTGGGGTTTTGTGGCTTTGTCACCCACTTTCCAGCTGATAAATTGTATTTTGTGCTCCTGCCATTTCACTGTCCTGCCAAAGCCAGTATGGTCCAAAGTAAGTGTATAAAAATAAGTGCTGTATGGTCTTTCTGATTCACATGCATCTCACTGACAGGACTGAGACTGATTAAACATTTCCCCAGATGTTTCTCTGAACTCACAGAATATACTGAAATTGAAGGGACCCACAAGGATCATCAAATCCATTTCTAAGGTGAATGGCCCATATGGGGCCAAACCCAAAACCCAGTTGTTTATTAGCAGCATGCTTTAAACAACTAAGCTAATCTCAGTGGCTAAATATTAAGCTCTCAGACTCCAAATGAGAACAAACCATAGGAGGAGCAGCTGGGGGAGCTGAGGTTTTTAGCTTGGAGAAAAGGTGGCTTAAGGATGACCTTATTACTCTCTACAACCTGACAAGAGGTTGTAGCCATGTGGGGGTCAATCCCTTTTCTCAAATAATAAGTGGTAGTGTCCTGGTTTAGGACAAACTTGAGAGGAAACCTCCAAATGGAGTCTCTCCAGGGAAAAAAAAAGAAACAGATTCAAGCTGCCCCTCCCCCAACTGGTTCGGAAAAAAAAATTTCCTTAAAGGAAAGTGGAAAAAACTGTTTATTTAACAAGCAAAATATCCACAAACATAAAAATGGACTAATATTAAACAATGAAACCTCTCGCTGTTCAAAGAGATGGCAAATCCAGGAAAGTCCTTGCTGTGAGGTGCAGCTCGGCTCGCTCAGTCTCTTATCAATCTCTCAGGCGCCGGAGAGTGCGGAGGCCCAGGCCCTGCTGGGCCACAGGCGTGAGATCCTGGGGTGTGCTGGGTTTTCAGTCCAGAGCAGGTTTGAACGGATCTAAGGAAAAAGAAAAAAAATAAACCACAGTCCAGGGAACTTCCCTGCCCCAGCTAGCTAAAAACTCACTAAAAGCAAAGGAGAGCTCTGTTTCGCTGTCTGTCCGTGCTGCAGACAACACAGTCCGGAGGGAGCTGTGGGGGAGTGAAGGCTGTTTCTGAAAACAAAACTGCGGCTGCTTCTTTCTCCTCTTCTCTCTCAGAACCAGTCTTAAAGGTGCAGAACTTAATATGTAACATAAACAGAAGACACGATTGGGGATACAGCCATCATAAAGTCACCCCAGGACACGTAGAATAAGAGGAAGTGGCTTCAAGTTGCATGAGGAGAGGTTTAGAATACCTATTAGGAAAAAAATCTTCACTGAAACAATAATCAGACATTGGAACCGGCTTCTGAGGGAAGCGGTTGAGTCATCATCCCTGGGGATACTGTAAAAACATGTAGATGTGGCACTTAAGGAAGAAGTTTAGAGGTGGACTTGGCAGTGCTGGGTAAATGGTTAGACTTGATGATCTTGAATGATTCTATTAGCAGAATGATTCCATGAATGTGCTATCCCAGCAGCTGGTCAAGTAGGCTTGGGAAATGAAAATGAAGCCCTTGTGTGCGCTGAAGAATGTAACCCCCTGTGTTGCCTTGGAAGTCACACTGAAGCCAAAAAGCAGATGGGCAGTGAAATCCCACTATCCATTCTTCTGTGTCTGGCTTTGCAAGAATGAAACCATCTGAGTAGCAGGGCAGCCTTTGTGCTGGCACCATCATTGTACTGCAACGTGTGCCAAGGTACAGCCAAACAGGCAAAAACAATGCCAGCCTGCAAAGACTTGCTCTGGAAGGGAACCTATCACCATCTTCTCTAAAGACATCTGTGCTCCTTCTGGTGGGAAGAACAGCTTATTCTATATTTAATAGCAGTACATAAGGAAAGTGTAGACATTAAGGGAGAGAGGAAGGAAGGAAGGAAGGAAGGAAGGAAGGAAGGAAGGAAGGAAGGAAGGAAGGAAATAAATAAATCATGGGCTCTCTCAAGTTGCCACTGTGCATGCTCTCTGTAGACCGTATTTTTCATACAGTATGTTGTACTGGCACCAGGGGAATAACATCCTTATTTATCTTGTATTCTGCACATACGAAATCTGTCTTTAAATACNTTTGCAGTGGAAAATCATTAGATCTGTTAGACCTTTTCAGAGAGCAGATAAGTTTCATGCTTTTGAACCTAATGTTAGAGACTTGTCTTCATTAATAAGCCCCCCTTCTATAACCCGGTGCAGTTACTGCCTGAATTTATCCACATAATAAACCCAGGCTTTGCTGCAGATCATGAAGTCTCTACATGGCACAAGGAATAATCCTGAGGTGGTAGCTAAGTCTGATTTTTAGATGATCTGAGGGGAGGATTGGGAATGGCTTCCCAAAACAAGCAATCGGTGTGACAATGATTAGTGGCCTAGGAAAGCAGAAAATGAAGCATTCTTCTGTGTTTGTCTCCAGGAGATGAAGCATTCGAAGTTAGCAAACTCTCTTGCCTTTCTACATAGCTTGCCTTTCCCAAAAGTGGCAGTATGAGAGATGAAGCTGAGTAGTCTGACTTGACCTGTAGAAGCTGTCTAGACATTCTGGATGCCATGGTGTAACTCAAATTCCCTCTCCATACTGTAAATTGTAATCTCTAAATGTGCTGAGGAAGTGCTTGAATATTATCAGCAAAGGTGAGACAATAAACGGAAAGAAGAGGTATAGCTGGGCTCAACACTTGCCATCAACAAATCTTGGCTGTGACTGGAAGTACCTATAAAGTCTAGAAACTGAATAGTTCTTTACCAGATAAGAGTGGAAAACAAAAATCTCCTTCAATAGAGTTCAGGAGGAGATGAGAATAATTTTTAATTATAAGTTTAGTTTTTCATCTGATTACTAATACAGCTTAATTTAACACAACTTTTTAGGAAAAGCAAGTGAAAAATGTAACTGTGGTAAGGGATAAAAGATACTCCCTGGGTAAGCAATATGTTGCCTTCTGATAGAAGGCAGGAGACTTGGTTTTCAGGAAACAGCACGGCAACCCAGCCTCGCCTGGGTTACTCGGGCCATTGACACATTGACACCAATGTGGTGGATGGTCAAAATGGTGTTTATTACCTTACCTCGTGGAGTTAAATAGTCAAGGGGGCTTTACTACGTCAGAGGGGGACGGTGGGGCCAGGTAGGGTTAGTGAGGAGTGGAAAACTACTGGAGTTAGGCGGGGTTACATATCATAGAGGTGATTGCATATTACAGGGGGTGAGAGGGAAGGGTCCTATTGCTTTCCATCACATCCCGAAATCTTCCACGGTGCCTGTCCTTATCTACCACAGCAATATCAGGAGAACAAAAGAAAAATAGTTCCTACTTATGAATTAGCAGGGCAAAGCTCAAATAAGTAATCAAAGTAAAAGGCAACCCTTGAAAAAACGAATAAAGTATAGAACATCTCTCTGGAAGCACAGTGGTGCTGTAAAGACTATTCCTGGTACTCATGGTACTCAAAATTGAGCTCTTGTGACTCTCTGGGGAGTGCCTGGCTGGGGAGTTTCACCACGGAAGCAATACTTACCTACTGATGCAGATGCAGTTAGAAATATAATGAGATATAACACCACTTTGTCCCATACCTATCACAGTGTTATTTTCACAGACTGAATCCTATATGTCACATTGAAAGGAAAAAAGCCCTACAAAAAAACTAAACAAAATAACCCAGCAAAAAACCCAACCACCAAACAATGGATTTCTGCATAGGAAGGTGTCTGTAAAATGATAAATTCACAGAGTCCATTATTCTTTGTGAGTCTTCAAAATGAGCTACTGAGCATGGGCAATTTATATTACCCACCCTTGCAAACAGCAAGAGCATGTGAGCAGTGCATTGAGATCATGCATAGAACCAGTAGAATGCATTCATCCAGTACATCAATTTCAGAAGGCCACACATTTTTATTGCCAAGTCCATGCATTAGCTTTCCAAAATGCAAATGGAATTGAATGTGTCAAGGAACACAAATGTATTTTAACAGCAGTTAGGAGATCGGTATTTTTAATAGGCTCATATCCCAGGACAGATTTACTCTGTTTAATTCTGTCTGTTGCAAAGGAGAGGTTAAATCTAGATACATTATTAAGCAGATAAAGCAACTTCTTATGCAGTGCTTAGAACAGCAACATCTGTTCCTGGGAGATTTGTCATCCTGCACAGACAAACTGCATGTTTATCAAACAGCTCCTGGAGCAGTCTTATTAGCTAGAGGTGGGCTTTATTTATTGGTTTATTTATTTATATATAACAGCAGATCTGAATAGGAAGACAGTTTTCAATAATTCCAAACTCAAATGATTTGGGTTTTTCTCCTTTTCTTACTTAAAGTATTTCTTTTCTCCTTTTCATGCCTAAAGTATTTTTTTTCTCACTCCTTTTTCTTTTCTTTTTCAATGTGATGAGGAGAGGGGAGAAAGAGGCAGAAAAAGAGATGAGAAGGGAGAGAGCAAACTCAATAAGAGCTCTGTGGTTAGAGTTGCATTCTGGGCTCAGCTTCTCCCTGAATGTGAGGGAACACACCTTTTACACAGGAGAATGAGAAAGTTGAGTGCTTGGCTCTGAAATAACATCATTTACAAAAAATCTTACACCTGATCTGAAGCAGTGAAGCTGATCAAAATTAGGTCTTTTCTGTGCTATAACATTGAATTAATATGCCCATATAGCTAAATCCAATTTTGTGGCAGAAAGCAGGGAGATGCCACCAGGCCAAAGTCCTGGAAGTTGGAAGAAGATCAGGATCTTGCTCACCATGTGCTGTGACTACCTGGGTAGTCAGCTCTATAATGCACAGCTTTGTCTATGGTCTTCTCAAGTGCACAGCACAGTAGTAGATAGTTGAAGCAATTGTTTGGGAGAGAGGTATAATGCCTTTTCAACTTATTTGTTCTCCATATAACAGCAGTTAGTTTGTTGAGCCTGATCTTTCCCATGGCAAAATTCATTTTTATCTGTTTTTCAGATCTGAGCTGTTCATAAACGTAGAGGTCAAATTTGCTGCTCATGAGGAGGACTGTTATTTCTGAGCACACAAAGTATTTCACATCTTCACACTGACACTCAGGCACACAGGAGAGACAGCTTTAGCCTAGCCTATCCTTTTCTTATCTCTTTCAAGCTTATTAACTATTCCTCAGCAGACGGGAGGAGCCATTCTATATTTCTGAGTGTTTCCACAAAGCTGAAAGATGAACATTACTAGTGGCTTCATAAAATTCATGTCAGATTGTTGCTATGTTTTATTTGTCAGAGTTGCTGAGCTTGTGACATCCAGAGGGCTCAGAATATATCACAGTCTTCCCTGGGAGTGCAAAAAAAGCTTTTGCCAAAATAGAGTGCCTAGTGTCTCCCCTGCCTGCACAGCCAACTTCTCTTTGATGCTGAGGGAGATGAAGACACATATCAAAAGGATGAACTGATGCCCTACAAGTTTATGAGACCTGGGCTCAAAGATAAAAAAGCATCAGAGGGCACCAAGTTGTAAACAAACAAACACTATTGGCCTTGACTTTCAGCATATATTGAACTGTGTACTTCACTCTGTGATAAAGAATAGAAAAAAACAAAAGGTAAATTTGTGATGAAGCCACTGCGCTGTATATAAAACATGTGCTTTGGAATATGCATATAAAGTATGAATTCTTATACAGAGCAAAATCACATACCACTAAACCAGGAAATTTTAAGGCATATTTAAGAGTAAATTTCATTTTTTAACAACCAAAATATATGTTTGTGATAGTAATAACATTTCAATTCTTGGGCTCCTGGGCATAAGGGGTGAAAATTTGAGCTACAGTAGAGCTCTCAGAGATGTGTTTCCTTAAAAGCTGAGGTAACTTATCCAGGCTTGTTGCTCATAATAGGAAGTGTTACCTAGTGATTTAGCCTGCATCTACATTTACATGGTTAGTTAGACCTCTAAAAGGCTTTTTACTGCGGCAGTGCCTTGCATTTCGGTATGTGTGTGTTGAGTACTGAGAAACAAAATGCCTTCCATTTCTTCCAAAATGCCTTACCACTTTTGAAAAGTACACCATTTGGCCTTCTTCAAGAAGCATAGTATCTGCTTGTCACAGGATATTACGAAGTTATGACTTCATTATATTTTGTATCTAAAGCCAATTTGATCAGACACAAAATGCAGAAGTCGTTTTACTTCTGCCTTGTTTTATTACACTGCTGTTTGCAGATAGTTTACAGCAGTGTCACTGGTCCTTGCCTCTACTCCATGTAGCCTACATTATTCATGTGCTGTGTCTTATTCATTAAAGCAGGACCCTTTGAAGTTTAGAGTGGCTTAGCTTCTCTGTGGACTTCTAATAATCCAAAAAAGAAAAAAAAATTATATGGAGCTCCTCTCCTAAAATATGAGTGGGATCATAGGATACACAGAATGCCCTGGCTGCTATAAAACTGAAAATTTCATTTCTACAAACCTCAGGGACAAACTGAAAGGAGTAAATCCCATGACAGTATCCATTTAATGGTGTGTATTTCAAAGGCTGCAAGACTGAGGTGAGAGAGAGAGGCACTCAGAGAGAGAGAGGTGAGTGTGGAAAAATGGGAGGAACTTGATAACATTAAATTAAATAACAAAAAAGTCCAATATTAACTAGTCTGCCACAGCACTATTCAGAAGTTGCATATCAAAGTCCTAAACTTGGAAATGAATGGCTTTTAGGGAGAAAGATGAATGAGTAGCAATTTAGTGCATCCATGTCAACACTGCTTATACAAAGTTCATGTGAGATTTCTTTATTGTGTGCTTGGATTGATGTTGTACAGGGACAGACAGAAGTTTGCTCACAGAGATGGGCCCATGAAATGGGTCTTGCCAGCTTTGTAGGTTTTCTGTCACATGGAGTTTTCTATCACATGGAGTCTGCTCAGGAGACGCTTCAGGCTTATACAATGTAGAGCATGACCAATTTCTTTTGCCTTGAGACTGAGAAGCCTGTGGAATGCTGCCAGATCCATCCTTGACAGGTTTTGAGGCAGCAAGAGCAGCCTCTGGTGCTGGCAGCACTGCCAGCCCTGCCCAGGCTCCACACCAGGACGACACTTTTTGTGAGCAGTGTGAGATACTTTGATTTTCCAGGAATATTACAAGCTAAAGGAAAAGGCCAGGTCCTCCTATTTTGCTGCCCTTGAAGGGCAGCACTGTAAAGAACTGTCTTTGCTATATCTTAGATTACTAAGATAGAAGGAAATAAACTTCAAGTAAGCAAAAATATGGGAGTACAACCTCGCTTTATCTCTAAATTTTATGAGCTAGCTACTTGCCCAGAAGGACCAGTAATTTTTAACACCAAAGAAATGACACTGTAAGGCTGAAAGGATTTTAAAATGAAAATAGGGGGAGGAGGGGGTAGGGAGAGGCAAAAACTCACATTATTCCAGAGCTGTTAAACTATTAACAAGAGAGGTATTATTTTGTTATTCATGTCAGAGATTGTCTCTCTGCCAAATCCATCACAAGAAATTCTAGTAATTAATCCACACAGACACTTATGCATCTAATCAGATTTGAGATACTTGTGCTCTTGGCACAAATAATGTTTTCTAGTTACTTAAGACCAGTATAAATTGGCATTTAGCTGAAGCTAGCACCTGCACTGAACATGTGAACTTGGGCTTGTCAGTAAAGTACCTCAGACTCTTTGATAGAAAAAAAACAGAGAGAGAGATGAAAGAAAGAAGTGGGAGATGCCAAAACTTTCAAAGAATCATATAATCTTTAAGACTGGAAAAGACCTCAGAGATCATTAACTCCTACTGTTAAGCTAGTGCCATGTTCACCACTAAACCTTGTCCCTACGTGCTAATTCCACTTTTTTTTTTTTTTAACACTGCCAGATGAGATTTACTGAAGGAGTAAATCAGACTATACATATTGAAAATAAGGACTTTTTAGCAAGTATTTCATCATGCTTCTTTAAATGAGAACTACAACTGATTTGCTATCAATAACACATTGTGGGATTGTGACACTAAAAACATGCTGGAGTCAGCAAGGTAACTTCAGTTTTTAAGAATCTGAAACCTCATTTTATTATGTAAGGCACTAAAAATAAATTGGAATAAAACCTTGAATATCTCTTTAAAAAGGTAGCACAGTAAAAATAAACAATTGGTGCAATATATTTGTAGTACTGAATACGAATTCACTCTCAGAAATGGTGCAAAAAGCAAAGGTTTTCTTTTCCTCAAGAGCTAGGAGCTGATAAAAAACCCGATATTTACATTTCCGTGAATAAATTCTGCTCAGGTCTTACTTATTTTATGGAATTGATCCTTTTATCAAAGATTCAAGATAATCTAATAAACAATTTTTTTCAAAGCAAAAATGTAGCTAAAATTATCACCACAGGTCTTAGTCCAGTATTTATATCTAAAATATCTGACATTTTAAATGAACATATATATTATTTTGAATGAAACAAGATATAATTTTCACATGCAAAAAATCTATCTCTAAAAACTTGTGGAAGCAGTAAAAATAATTATCATACAAGATTTCTCGTAAAACTTAGATTAACTGGCCTGAGAACCCAAAAACTACTATGTCACCTTGAAACCTGATTGCATGGCATGAATTATATGCTAAAAATCATCAGTGTGTCCCAAAACAACAACTTAGTCTCAACAAGTCATAAAAGAATGTGTATTGCTGATTGATTGCCAATTCTTGTCTTCACAGGAAAACATTCATCAAGCAGGAGGGCCAGATGAGTGGGCTCAGATTAGACACTGTGGAAATCACTGGTCTCATGAATTAGAGAAAGTGAACCTCTGAATATCAGTGATAGGCTCTTAAACAGAGGCGGCACCATCTTTTACACTGAGCTTCCTGTAGTCACCAAGAAATGCTTTCCTTTCTTCAATGCACACAGATTTTCTAGCAGAAGCTGCACTATTACCAAGTAATTTACATATAAATTAATCCATATTAGACCATATGAATCACTCACTCCTTCACAGGAGTGATCACCATCCAGTTGGTCTGATTGCCTAAGCCAGCATATCCATCATCATAATTTGTTTTAAATCATTAGGTAGACACTCCTGTTAATGGGCCTGCTGGAGACAGGCCTAAGTAACAAAGTCCAGCTCTGAAGTTCAAGTTTCCAGTTATTTGGCACAATCAAGAGTGATATTTAAATGTGTGGTGATGCTTCAGACTGTGCAAACAAGGTCTGATGCACAGGAACACCAGGGAATCCAGGACCTTGCTGCCTACAGTACAGACTCTAGGTGAAGGTTGTGGTGCTAAATGTTCCTCTCACAAAGCACCAGTCAATCTTCACTGCTTCCAACTTTTTCTTCAGCAACAACTGCCCCTAATTTCCACTAAAGAAACTGCTCGATTAATGCCTTGGTGGTAGCAGTTTAATTTTCCTGGCATACATTTCTTTGTCTGAAGTGAACCTGGGAAGTTTAAGGAGTGAAGCTGTTTTGAGAGAACAGAAATTGCTGGGTACTATATCTATGAGCCTGATAATTCCCAAACCCAGCTCCCTCTGGGAGTTTCTACCACAGTAGACAGAAGACAATATTTCAGAATTAAAAGATACAACTAACCAACCAACCAATCCATCCCAAATCAATCTTGACTAATTTACTGCAGCAGACGTGTGAAAGATGCATAAAATGCACAGAATTAAGGAGCTTTTTTTTTTCTTTATCTTGAGTCAAGTTAAAATTAAATGCTGTCATTAAAAGGTTATCTGGTGTAACAACCTAGCCAAAAAAAGGCAGAAGGAGAAGGCTGTATTATTCTGTGAATTGTTTTATAAATATCTCTGACACTGACAATCAGTGTCAAGTAAATCCTTGAACAAGGAGAGATTTACAATAACTTGTCTATAGAGGCAACATGCTTCTACTGACTTCAGGCAGCCCTGGGATCAGGGATTAGCAAAATTGCTCGTAAATATAACTTACAGCTACAGAATGCCACCACTGGGAGCCTTCAATAGGAAACTATGTGTAAATATGCCTATAGAAACAGTCTTCACATACTGATCATGAAATGGATGGGGTTTAATAACTTCACAGACCTATGTGTTTGACTTGGTAAAGGTACTCCCCTTTATTAGCTCACACCACTTTTATTTATGCCCATAGAATTTTGCTCCCAGTCATTTTTTTGTTCAAGGTTATTTCAAAGCCTCCCACTTGGGAAATCCCAATATGTGACAATCCTGTGTGGATCAAGGACGAGTGTAATTCTCCACCTGGCGCTATCTACTTAAAGGGCTGCATTTTTGTTGTAGCTCTTGTTTCTTCTTTAATTTTTCTTCTAATGAATGATAATCATTATAAGATGGATCAGATAGAATTTAAATATCACAAGATGTTAAATACTAAACAGCTCAGGAATACTTAATCAAGCAGCAGTACACAGCATGGGGTCAGGCTCTGAGTGGCTATCACGTTCCTGGGATGGTATGCTGGAAAAGCCCATCTGATTACCTTTATTAACCATCTCAGAGTGGTAGTAATTAACTACTGCAGAAATTTACTGTCAAAAAAGCACATTACTAGCAACGAAATTAATGCAAGCTTTCACAACACTGCACTTAATGGGCATTACCGCCACACACAAAGCAGTATTGGCAAATAATTTCTCAGCCCATTTGAGTTCAGGTAATATTTAAGCTGTTACATAATACCAATTTCAAGCAGGATTCAGCTGGGTAAGTAAGTGGAGTAGAGATTGTTGCTACCTGTGTGGTGCTGCCAATCTGTGACTAGCATCCTTTAATAAATGAAAATGGTGCATTTAAAGTGTGGTCTTCAGAGACTGCAGCTACATCCACTCTGTGAAAATGATATTCTGATTGCATGGCTGTGCTTTGGCATTAACTGCCAAAACTGCAGCCACTGTGGGTTTGATGTGGCTATGCATATCATTACAGCAAGAAATTAATTCAAGGATCATCATGTCGGGGCAGCTTGGTGACTGGGGCCTGGTGTACTGCTGAAAGTATGGAGCTTCCCACCCAGGCAAGGTATAAACTATCAGGGCCCTACAATTAATGGCCACTTTAGTCACTGCACCCTCCATTGTGTGTTGCAGCATGTTTTTTGCTTACTATATTTGATTTAATTACTTTCTATATTGTAAAGCTGTAAACCCCCCCTTCCCCACTATGTTAATAGCTTATCCCAGGTGTACCCTTCTATCCCAGCTGCCAGTCCACTCTGGAAAATGCCCCATTGTTCCCGAATGTTCCATGTCCATCCCCTGTTATTCAGTCCCTCATTGGTTTGTGTGACCTTTTCCCTCCCACTGTAATCCTTTATTGGTTTATACTTTGTAAAACTCTCCTTGTTCTCCTCCCCTGAGTTTCCCTCATAGGCTCGTTCATTCCCCACCCCTTGTTCCTCCCCCATATATCAGTGGCTGTAATCTGAGATCTGGGCTCTCTTGTGGAAGAACTTTCAAGAGATTAAATGTCTTTGGCAATCCCATGAGAAGCCTCTCTTTCATCCTTGCTCCTGCCCTCGGTGTTTGGGTGTTCGCCGAGCGTGGCTCTGAGGCAGCACTTGGGTCCAGAGCTCTGCTCAAGGCTGGCCCAGTCCTGGTGTGAGTGCCAGAGACTTCCACCTGCTGGGCCAGCCACCCCTTTGCTCCGACACCACATCAATTGTGGACATGATTTTCTGAGCCTGGGAGAGTTTTTCAGCCTGTCAGTGGCTGATCTGTTCCCAAGGGAAAGTCTTTCGGGAAACTTCTCTTTCAAGGATTGTTTTTTGTAAACAGGTTTTGGTTCTCAAAACAACGTCACACAGCTGTTCAGAATGTGTTTTTCTCTTGTTCCACCAATGGGACCAGAGAGGTGGTTCCTTTTGCCAATCACGTTGACCAGTATTGGAACACTTCATAAAAAAGGGTTGCAAACCCCAAGACAAAGGCTTTTTGCCTCATTCTGGGATCAAAATCTCGCTATTGTGATGTGAATTCATTCTGCTATTTCGTGTCCTTTAGTGACACTCCATCCCGTCGCTGCTCCTAATCCCGTATGTTCAACAAGGGACAAATTGCTTTCTACATAAGTAAATCCATGGTGGACGCAAGGAAAGATGCATGCTGATGTATCCCAGCTGCTGATCAAACATGTCAAAACCTTAAACTGCCTTTCTTCTTTCAGCTCCATGTGTGTTTGTTTCTCACCTCTTGCCCTAAGCTGCTGGGAATTTGTGCACTGCGAACCAGTGAGTACATGTACCGCATGGATCATTGCTGAGCAATATGTCTGTCCAGAATTCATTAGTATGCCAAGGAGTAAACTATTCCAGCCCCCTCAGCAGCTTCAAGACCCATCATGCCATTTAGAATCTCTCTGACAGAAAATATTTCTTGCATTTTCCCCTAGAAGGGAATGATTAGCCAAGCCATTCATATTGAGCCCAGGGTCAGCAATGGGTGTCCTAAACATAAAATGATGTGACTTTGAAGCCCGTTGTCTCACTGCCTCAGTGGATCAGAAAGCAGGATTTTTATCCTTTTTGAAAAGGGGAGAATTGCAACTTGCTAGTACTGGCTTCTGAACTCCGGGATGGGCAGAAACAGATAACGTGTCATGATACTGGCGTAGTGAAAAAAGGAATTTGATAAAAGATACTGTGATATACGCCAAGAGCTGCGTTGTTTGAGTCAAAATGAGAGAAACATCCACTTTTACATGATGAGTAAGAAAATTTCTCATGTAATGACTTAAAATTATCTCAAATGCTCCTAAACAGCCTAAAAAAATAGCCTTTTTCTAGAAAGTGTCATGAAATGACAGTGGAAGGAAATGGTGCGTGTTTATAACCTTTTCAAAACAATGTTGATCACCTCTTTGTGTCATGTTTCACCAACATATATTGTACATCAAGTTAGCAAAGTATTCTAGTATCTTTCAAGGTTATAAGCTTTACATTGGGGCAAGATAGTGTTATTTTATATTCCATTTAGTACATTAGTTATAAATCAGTGTCACTGTTGACGCTGTTTCTTGCACACTATTCTTCTTAAGGATTTGACACTGGGTCATTTATGCAGGTGAAAAAGACAAAAAGGAAAGACAGTAACTTGTGAACCAGGAGACATTTTAAAAACATGTTTTAAAATTATACTGCTATTTTTCAACATCTACCTTTGGCAGCCTTTCCTCCCTCAGCACAGTAACTAGTCAAGGCATTATTATTGCATATGTTCTGAGGATGTAGGATATTCTTCAAAAGGCTTTATTTAAAAGAAATGAAATCTGTAAGCACACTCAGTCCCAACAGCACAGCATAAACATTTAACAGAAATAAAACAACAAAATTCTGGGGACCAGATGAGAAAATGAGCTCAAATTCATACTCATTCTCACTGAGCTTCATCCTTGGTCTCTGTACTGTTTAATTCTCTTAATTATGGAAAAAAGGTTGAATCAAGAGAAAGTGTGAGTCTCTGAAGGGAGACCAAGTAGATGTTGCAGCATTCAAAAGTGATTACAAAGAGACTAATAATAAAAAGAGCAGTGAAGCATTTGACTGATGCTGAGTTACTACTGGAAATATGGCACCACCAGCTTCCCTGATGCACAGACAGATTTTTCTTCAGTTTCCAGATTCCTGAAATTATGTTGTTGTTGTTATAAGCAACAAAATATTTCAAATAATGATAGCAATTAACAATGAAAACGTGCATTATGGAACTCATGCAGTGTGCTCAAGGCATAAGCACACACAGTCCTTCTTTCTCTTGATACTACAGAAATATCTTTACATCATAAGATAGCATTTAAAGTCTCCATATACTCTTTTCCTATTGGACTTGAAATAAGAGCTCTGGATTGACAGAGTAAAGTTGTCTAAGTAGGTAAAGGTGAGCCTTAATGTAATTTCCAAAACGGAACTGTCAATATTCAAGCCTTGCTGAGCACCAGGAGCAGAAGCATCCTGGAGCTCTGCGCTCAGACCAGCAGCAAAGGCCCAGCTGTCCCAGGTGGGATAAGGCAGCATTGATATCCTGAAGTCCAAGGCTGTGGTCCTTAGATCACCTTCCTGCATCTTTTAGAAATGGATTTTGCAGCGACACAAGCTTTTGTCAGGAGGTTTTTCTGGGAGAGCTGTGTCCAATTCCAAGGTTCCCTCCTCAGCCCAAGGAGGACCATGAGAAGCACCAAGGCTGTAAGCAGTGTGTGTGTGTGTAGCACTGTGCCCTTTCTTGCTTCCTCAGAATTCCTTACACAAGTGCAGTACTGGATACCAGAATAAAGAGCAAAAGCATTGTCTAAATTCAAGCAAGCCTGTAGGAAATATAAGGCATGACCCAGGTGAAATGATTTCAAATTTTCAGAATGATTGATGAGGGACTGGAGTGAGTACTGAAAAACAGACACTCAGTGGCCAAATCTTTGTAGCTTTGTGGTATAACATCTCTAAGAGATAGAAAGGAGTTAGTAGAAGAGGATAAGGAAGATTGTTCTAATTCTGTTTTGTTACTTTTGCCAACCAGTCAGTGACATATAAAAAGTAAGAGCTCTATGCTGTTAAAAATGCTACACTTGAAAAATTTAAGGCTGCTTGTTCTTGAAAAATATCTTTCACTCTGGACAAAAACCACCAATTTAGCTTTCTCAAAGAGTTAATAATTTTAGGTTCTCTTTAAAATCAGCAATTTAATAGGAAACTGTCCCTTCATGCTGATGCAAATTTGTTTACTCACAGTAGGTGTTTAAGTTTTTAACATTTGTTTTCTAAACACGCACTCTTAAACTATACAAATCAGCTTTTTTTTTCCTTTTTTCTTTTCCTTTTTATGAAGCAAGAGTTTTTTTCAGATAAGATTGTGGATAAATGCCCTTGGACTTGCTGTAAAGGCCACTCATTGACTGTGACTCCCACTGAAGCCAGTGGGAGTTTTTTCACTGGCTTCCAAAAGGTATTAGTCTGATCTGGGTGAATTAATTGTAGCAAAAGTGCTGTTATAAAAACAGAATGTTGTGACACCAATACTATAGCTCATAGCTACTTTTTCTAGTCAGTCTGTGTATTTAGGAGGCTAAACAGGAAAAGGCTGGCTAAAGAGGATACGAAGGAAGCACACTGGCTCCACAGAAACACATTGTGAGGAAAGGTTTCAAGAAAAGGCTTAATTTTTAAGAGGAAAGATAAATAAATAAAATTATTTAAAAGAAGTCATAAGGGAATATGTAAGACATATTTACAGGTACTTGAGCTGGTTGAAGGAGGAATGGGGGATAGAGGCAGGGAAAATAAGTGGAAATGGGGAGGTGGCCAAAGTCATAACAGCTGAGGCTCTGGAGAACACAGATTCAGATAAGGGATGTTCATTTACAGGAACTCCCATGGCTCTATGCCCAGCTTAGACCTGAATTGACTCCTTCTTGAAAAGCTGCCATGAGCTGAAGGTGGTCCCCCAGCTGGGGTCAGGAGAGCCAGAACACTGGTTATACAAGTATTCAGAAAATTTTAACTATAGGGAATTTGTGACAGCCTTGTTCAGATCGTTGCCCTTCCAGTTTCTGTAGGAATCACAGGCATCTGTGGCTAGGAAGAGATTTTTTTTCATAATCTAAGTCTCCACAGTGCAGTAACATTTAATCTTACAGCAGGATGTAGGAGTTGTTGACATGCTTAAGCCAGTTTTTGTGATGCCCTGTGAACTGAAGATATCACCCAGAAAGGTTTTTAACCCCACAAAGATTGTCTGTTTCTAATTATTTATTATCTTTGCTCTTAAAGAATTTTCCTGTCTTACATTTAGGACATTGCTTCTTTTGCAGCCATCTTGTGATAACATTAATAATCCCCTTTTTTCATTTGTATTATCTCCTTGGAAATATTTATATACTATATTCATATTCCCCTGGTTCTTTCTTTCTGCAGAGAGCATTAATTTTGTTTCGTCAGTCATTCTGTCTATTATGTTAGACCATAATCCTTCCACAGTGTCATTTTCTTGCCCTTCTGTGCATTGTCTCTGCCTTTACAATATCATTTTTAATCATGGACAAGGGAACTACATATAACTCCTTAAATATAATT
This sequence comes from Anthoscopus minutus, assembly GCA_013399455.1. NCBI lineage: Eukaryota > Metazoa > Chordata > Aves > Passeriformes > Paridae > Anthoscopus > Anthoscopus minutus. The sequence goes on from VWYI01048289.1 coordinate 16,397, forward strand.
GAATACATGTTATCTGCCCTATCAGCTGTTTGACTGAAAAAAGTGTAGGGCCAAGATGATACTTTCAACATCCTTGTTACACCAGAACACTCATGCTAAACTGCACTTAGTTTATTTTAGTCTCAAAATACTTTGGAGAAGAGAATTTCAGCCACACAGCATTAACGTTTCCAACAGGTGAAAAAGGAGGGACAGAAGGATTGAAATTTAATTTGTTTTTATAATTTTACTTGTAAATTTAGAGCCAGAAATAGCCATCATTGGTACTTTTACTAAGCATTTTTCAAAGCATATTGGAACAAAACCTCAAGAGGATTTCAACTTTTAATTGCCCTTTAACACTTGATAAATGTCCACCTATTGTCCTATAATCTGACACCAAATCCAGCAGTATATAGATTTCATTCAGAGGGATGCTCTATAGAGATGTACTAGTTCAGTTTAGATTTAGAAAAAATATTAAGACTGCAATCTCTTCTTTTGATTCATATATCTGTTCATTTGTTCCTGTGATAGTAACACATCTACCAGCGTCATTAAGCATAATAGACCTTTAAGCTCCTGGTGGGTTATAGGTTTCTAAAGTGTTACAAAGTAATTCTTGTCACTATAATTTAAACATGATGTTGTTGTTATTACTGAATCTATTTTATGAACCTTTTTTTGTAACCAGATATATGCAGAAATGCTTGGTTGTATATTGCTCTTGGCTGCAATGGTAAAAAAAATCTGGGTAATTACAGCTGACGAATGGTGGGTACTGAGCTCTTGAATACCTACAGGAACCTTCCACCCTAGCACACCTCACAGTGAAGAATATTACCTACCTGGCTCTGAAAATGAGCCCAAATTGTGCTCATTATGCATTAAAGTACTCATATTCACTGTCAGGAGCTTTGACAATGCACCTTTTTGATGTGATCAAATGACAGAAGAACCCAAGGCACTATTGAATCCTACACTCAGAACTTGCAGATTTTTGACTGTAGAAAATAGTGCTGCTCGAGTCATTCATCAATAGTAGTCATGAGAAAATACATCTTGTATTCCATGCAAGGAGATTCCAGTCAAAACCTAGATGAAGATAAAGACATTTCTTGTATTCTGCATTATACTTTATCTGTGAAGGGTAGCAAGCAAAATTATGCATCTTGCTGTTATAATACTATTTCTTTATCCCATAGAACTGTATTTTGTAACTACCCAGCACTCCTTTAAAGATCTTAAAGACTTTGTCAGCATCAACTAGTAAAACCAAACAACCTCAGTGTTTGTCAAGTACATTCATACTTGCTATTATATACCCTAAATGCATTCATTTGTCAGCTACTCACTATTTCAAATGTGTGTGGTGGTGAGATGATTGTTGAAGAGCCAATCTCTAATATTCAGGATCAAAGTTCTCCCAGAAGAAGTTTAAACACAGATATCAGCTGGCATTTCAAGTCAGACTGGGTGAAAGTGGAGACAAGAGATACAACTAAATTGCAACTCAAGAGCTGGTCATCTTCAGTACTCATTAAAGGATTCATATCACCTTAGCTGCACTCTTCGTAGGTGAAACCTGGGTAAACCATGTGAGCAATATGTTTGAAATACTCTGGAGTAGTTATAGCAAGCCCTGTCTAAGTCCCTGCAGATGGACGGCCAAAACCACTGGACAAACCTCCTTTGCACTTTATGGGAAAAGAAATACTAGGCCATAGAATGCTGGAAGTGGAGATCCTTTCCACCGAAGCACATTGAGGGATGTACATAACTCATGGATTAGCTAAAGGACATTCACTGGAAAAGCATAGGGTATAGAAGAACGAATTCAGTCTTCTCCTGCCCACTATTTTTTGCCTAGAATTCAGGTTATCCTACAAGGGTTTGGGTTTTCCCGGGCTGTGTTATCATAATTCTGTTTTATAATGCTGTGAAGTTATTTGCTTTAGGATTTTTTCCAATAAAGTTCTCTACCTTTGTTTCTGGAATTAATTTTTCCTTTGCTCTTCTCTAACACCAGTACATAACAGACCATAGAGGAATATATAAAACCCAACACTACTGGTCATGACAGAAACTTTGCCTGGAAAAGCTACACATCTGCTAATAATTTTAATATTTTCTTATTCTATCTCATACTTTATGAGTCTCTCAAGAATATCATAGAGCGGTAGATCTTTAAATCTTTGTCAGTGTTGGTTTTTTTTTCTGAACTAAAATGAAAAAAAGGTCCCACCACGGGTACTGGTAATTAGTTTTCCTAGTGTATTAGTTTCTCCACATGTTTTTTCTCTCAGTCTTGTGTTTAAACATGAGAGATGAAGAAAGAAATATTTGCAAAAATTTTGCTATTGCAAATGTCAAAATGTTCAATGTTAGAAGCAGATTATTAATCATCTGAAAGGACTCAACTGACAATCCAAAAAAGGCAAAGTTTTTTCTCTCTGTGAAAGCTATCTTTTCTATCAACTCAGTTCCCCTTGGCAGAATGACAACATTGGGCCAATAATTACTCCAAACACTGAAGCTGATTTTGAAACCTGAAATCAAATTCAAGTATGACCAGGTATATAATAACCAAGAGCTTTCCTACTGCTTTGCAATACTACATAAACTCACAAAACAGAAAACTACACACAAAACAGAAGCCAGTGGAAGCATTTTGGCTAAGATACAGGTAATAGACCATAAGACTTAACTGGAATCCCCTCACACTTTCTACGCATTTACTGTTTCTAATAAAACCTCTGATATCCTGGAAAATGTTCAGAAAGAATGTAACACTAAATAAATCCAGGCAGCTCAGAAGATGAAAGCAGTCAGAATCATATTTTACCCTGGGGACAAAACTAAAAATCTGTCTTCAAGCCAACACTGATAGAATTCAACACTGAATGAAAATTCTCATTCATGCAGAAATTTTATGCCATGTAGGAAAAAACAATACAAAATTACAAGTGACTCTTGAGCAACATTGGCCTGCATCCTCAATCAATGAAGTAATTTTTTTAATCTATAAAGAGTAGAGAATTTTGATTGCTTGTTGTGAAAGTGTGGAGGTTCTTTTCTGTGCAGGTTCCTTCTTTTAAAAGTGTAGGGGAAGATTATGGCCTAAAGGAAATGACTAAAAGCACAAGAAATAAAGAAAAAGGAATGCCATCTTCTGTCACCAGAAAAATGCTTGTGCTGCAAAGGTACGTGCTTTTCCGTGTGCATATTTTTCCACAGAGAGCATGGGTGGAAAAAAGTGACAAAAGTGAAAAAAAAAATCACCACAGAGTTTCAGTGAGATAAAAATAAGTTTAAACAACTTTGCCCCTCTGTCTCCCAAGCTTATCTGAATCAACAGAGAGAGCAATAACATTTGGAAGGCTGTCTGGCAGTGAGTTTAAGAGCCTTTCCCAGTTGGCATGGTTATTGAACAGCGTTATTGCCTCTGAGCAGGGCTGGATTGTGGCTGAACACTTGGGCTCACATGTACCCACCACTGCCCACTGAAAATCTATGGGAAAGCAGTCCTGGTACCCCATGGCTGGCCAGAGCTTTTCTGACCTCAAACAGCAACAGGGGTCTCACAGCTAAGAGCCCATAAATGCTCTGATGATAGCAGAAATGCTCCTCTGTCATCAGTACTGCTCAGGAATCCATGTCTCTAGCAAACAAGGCTTCCTACTGAGAGCTCACAAAGCTGAATACCTTCAGTACATATGGTATTAATGATTATTCTCTTGTTAAGTAATCAAATAAGATGCTTTGAGATTGCTTCTGAGGGAGTGGAGAGAGACAGGTAAGAGGCACTTTTTTTAAAATGTGCAAACCAGTTTAATTCTCTAGAAGGCATTAAGCTACAACACCAGATGTGAGTCAGGCTGTAAGAATTTTGTAGTGGGCTGATTCCTCTTTGGCGAAAAAGTGAGTGGTGCATGTGTTCGGGAAATAATTTTGAGTGTTTTATTCACAAACAACAGATACCTAAGGTCATGTTCACCTTCTAAAGAGATTGCAAAAACAAGCAACCTACATATAATCAATCCATCATCAAGACTTCAGCTGGAAATGCACCTGTGCCCCAGACTGTGCTATCAACAGCTGCTGCCTGTCTTTGTCACCTCCTTACAAGCACAAGGGGATTACCTTTAGGAAATATTTAGCACTGTATTGGGGTGCTTTACGCTCTTTGGGGGTTTTGCCCCGGTACCTGGCTTCTCAGTGTCCGCGGCTAAGCCAGGTCCACGTGACTCAGCCAAGTCTGGGCACGCCGCGGTCGGAGCAGAAGCGAGCGTGGTTTTAGCGCAAAGCGTCTCCCAGCAAGTTAGAAAAGCTAGTCCTTTTACGTTCTGAGGGTTTCTCTTTGCAGATCCTGGACGAGGTGAAGGAAAAAGATGCGAAGTTCGACTTAGGTTTCTGTTGGGGGTTACATGTTTTTTTTTTCGTTTCTTAGCTGTTAGAATTTTTCCCATTTAGCTGAGAGAAAAAGCCTTAATGGCTGGTACATCATCGGTACTTTAAAAGACAAAAGGATCGGCTGGGCCCCCGGGGGCAGTGGGGAGGGGAGCGGTTTTTGTTTTTGGGTCCTTCTGGAAGGGCAACACAGACACTCTCAGAGCTGTTTCTGCTGGGAGAGGAGGTTTTTGCCATCATCCAGACGGAGCGGCTGTTTTTTCTGCTTCTGCTTCTNAGGGGTTTGTGAGGCACCACCTCTCCTCATATAATAATTCGGAGGGAGAGGGTGGGGGCTTACAATTTTTTTTCTGCCTTCCCTGACAGATAACTGTCTCAAAAACCGGGACAGTTTCAAGTCTCGATTTTATTAAGTTCCATTAGCGACACTGATGTTCATTTTTGGAAACCTAGGTTGAAAAGCCCCGTCCCTCTGCCCACCATCTCTCTTTTATCCCTCGGGGCGGAGCAAGGGGAAGGGAATATTTAGTTCACCAATCGAAGGAGAGGGGGCGTGGGGCAAGCCAGATTGACACTCGTGTAACACTATCCCTCGCTGTTCTCTCTGGAACTCTCGAGGGTTAGCCAGAAACCCCGCGAGACTTGGGGAGATCCAAAACACGTGGATCTTGGGTAACACATCGCTACAGCACTGGTTATTTTTTGGATAGATGGATTTTTAAATTTTTTAATGTTGAAATAATGTTTCTGCAGACCACCAGGATAGATGGAATTTAGTGCATGGTATCGTATCTGCTGCTACTGGATGTGAGTATTAGTATATCACCTCTAGTACAAACCATCTGCAAATGCACAAATTTCTGTCAAAAGCCAGGCTCAATTACAGTATCAAAAGCCAGTGCTCTTATTCTGGGTAGTAGCAAGGGTATAGAAGGAGATAACAGATACAGCATTAAATATAATTATTCCCTTTCTTAAAAAAAACAAACCAGACCCTAAATTAACCAACAACACATATTTGAATGGGTAGAATGTTTTTGTACTGGTTTATGACTGTGCTTTATATGGGCAGTGGTTTTTACCCAGTGCAAAATACTGATTCAGTGCCTGGGGAACCACAGCTTAAGGTTATTAGTCATCATGACGTCAAACCTCCCCTACCTACACATAATTGGTATCAGCTGCTCTCTTTGCACCAAATATTTGCTGCCAGGGTGGTACTTGAGCAGTGCTCACACTTGACCTGCTCTGGTTCCTGGCACTCCCCCTGACAGACTGAGCTCAGTGAAAGTCAAGCGGCAGCAGCAGCTGGAGCACTGCGGCCACAAACTCCCAGCTCCTTGCCCCATGCTGAGCTGAATCTGGTATTGTAGGAGTAGGAACTATTAATAAAGTTTCTTTCCCTCCCTCTACAGTAAGGAGAAACCTGTTTGAAGCAGACTAAGGTCTCCTTCAGTCTGGGCAATGTTGCATTTATTTATGATGTGGGGTTCTCATGTTTAATTTCTGTGAAAGATGCTACAGGAAGGCAAATGATGGCACATAGCCAAGTACTGTGAGCTCTGTCAGACTTGCATCAGAATGGCTGTGCTATTTGATGGAAGACAATATTTGATGCCAAATATTTCTGTTCAAAAAGAAGATAAAATCGTATCCCTTTGCTCTCCTCCCAGTCACTGGAAATATACACATAGTATTTCAGTGGTATTTCCTTTTAAGGCTGAAAAAAATTCCTACCAAGGATGATTCAGGTGGGGGAAAATGTAGTGAGCACTTTCATTGCTAGGAATAATCTAAGGAAATTAATTCTGGTTATTGGGCTGCCTTCAGGCAGAGCTGCAGGTTGTCTTGAGGGCACTGAGTAAATGAAGCCGAAGAGTTAAATACTGCCAGGCATCTCCAGGTAAAGTTGGGTAGACTAAAGCCAATTTTGTTTATATACCATATTCTTTCAGAGGGTAAAGTTTAAGAGTGCAATAAAGTTCAAAAGCCTTAGGGATACTACAGCAATAAAATACCATATAGACAGAAGCAACAAGTCAGTATTGAATTATCACCTGACATGAGTTGTGCAGGCTCATAAAAATTAGCTTCTTAAGAAGATGTATCTGAGCTTATTATAGATGAAGTTTCAGAACATAGTTCTTCTATTTTACTTTTTCATTCTTTCTAAAAAAACTGTTTTAGGTATGTTTTCAAACTATATCCAGAATTATTTTGGAAAAGAAAAAAAAATACGACAAACTCCATAGTGAGTCTGTTGTGTTTGAGCAAAATTAATACTCTGTCGACATTTTTGTATGCATTTGGTGCTCTAGCCCTTGTGTTTTAGTCCTCCAAAGCTGTGACTTTTAATGCGATATCCAAAAATTGCTACCAATTTCTATCTTGCTATAGGAACCAAAAATCCTAGACTTCATGTATGATCCCATTTCAAAAGTCAAGGCTTTCCAGTTTTGCAACATCAATAGTTTTTCATAATTGTAATCCCATAATGTTCAAGAGAAATCGAATCTCTCTGCTACTGTAACAGTTTAGTAGTTTCACTGAATCAACTAGAATCCCTATTTGTGACTCTGAAAGCTCTTCTACCATTTGATTTCTGATGTTGTGTCATTAACATAAAATTAATCATTACTTGGGTTCTCCATACTCACAGCAGATAATATGTTTTTGCCTAGGAGGTACAAACATGCTACCTGCTATTAATATCTAAGTAATCAATGTTTTCCAATCATGTTGGTATATTCAGATACTTAAATTATAGCGAGTGTCATAAAACCCTAAAAGTTTATAATTACCTTTGACAGTCTCAAAATTATGGATAGTTCTCTTTCACTCTAGCATAGAAAATACTTAATTGTGCACCATCTAGACTAGGAAAATGAAATCCTCAGAAATGCTATTATGTGTTTGCTGAAATTTAATATGAAGGAATAAAGCCAATGACATGAATTTCATTGGCAGAAAAAGCAACTATATTGTATTGTCAAACAGATAGATATGTTTAGTAAAAAAAAATCCTCTTATATAAAACAAATAAAGAAGTGTCATTGAAAAATACACTGTCAGATTGCTGCTGGTCTAATGCTGTTCTTTATGCAATGAACATTAAACATTAGTGAGCTGAGAGCAACAAGCTTGAATTATTTTGAGATATACTACATATTATTTCTTTCGAATAATACAATCAGCTATTCCATCTCAGGAAATCGGTCCCTTAAGCTATAAATGTATCCTGATTATTTGTCTCATAAGCAGCCAAATGGAACAGAAAAAAACAGGAGTTGTACTTTCTTGGTGAATTTCTCCTGGTGGTAAACATGCTTGCAGAAACAATTAAGCACCCTGAAAAGAACATCTCTCACTTCCTGTGAAGCATAGCTGAATTTGGGGTCAGCATCTGTGAATACAAGAAAGTTGCTGCAATATCTGCTTAGTCTCTACATATTTGTGAATAAGTTGTCATTTACAGTGACCTCCTTTGCTTATGAAATACAATCATGTTTTTAGGCAGTTTTGTATTTTTTTTTCCAACAAACTATAAACGAGATGAAATGTTTGATACATTTTGAGAACATCTGTCTTTTACTGTCACATGTCTGATTTCTATTTTCTGGTAAAAAACTATGGAAATATTCCTTTTCTTAATGGAAACAATGTAAGCCCATCCTCGTTACTCCTCACTGTAATTCCTCATTTCGAGGGTGTCTCCAGTTAGAGCATAGCTGCACCATCCCAGTTGCTGTATCCCACTCCCAAATCTGAGGGGCAGCTGGGGAGAGATGTGCACTCATCACAGATGAGCACAACCATCATCCTGGTGCAATGGTGAGGGATGCTGGAGAGCAGTGCATACCTTTGAAATGCAGTGAAGAAGGGCTGGAGTTGAAAAATCCATGTGAAATCCCTGGAACTGCTTTGTCCTTTGTCTGTTGCAGGAGATACTCAAAACACGTTCGTCTGAATGAAAAAGTATCCTCTGTGGGCTGGGTGAGGCATTGTAAATATGATCTTGAGGAATGCAACGAGGAGACAGTAATTAATTAGCTAATTATTACTTGGATAACGATAACGCTTATCTTCATGCCCATGAAACACTCCTGGCTAAGGGATGGCTTGGGGTCTAGCAGAACTTGTACTTGCATTCCTTGCCATTTTTATAGTATTACTAAATGCTGCTCAGAGGAGGGCTGGAAGCTGAGGTAATGGCACTTTATGCTTACTGGCTGGTGCTGCAGAGTCCATACCCTCTTTACCTTACCCTCCTCTGTGATATCCTGTCCCTAGGAAGAACAGCTTGGGTCAGTCAGAGCCTGGACACCACCCTTGTCTCCCCAGCAAGGCCTCGTGGGCACTGCTGCCTCATGAGCACCACAGGGGAGCAAGTGCCCAGGACAGAACAGGAAGCTAAATCTGCCTCTGGGCTGCAATTGCAGTGTTTAACTCCATGTGTTTCTGACTGCAGCATTTCTAGACTTGCACTAAGAATAACCAGCTTGGCTTGGACTTATCTATTTAAACAGCTTGAATGGGCTCATATAGGGTGAAGTTTTTTTTCCAAGAATTTTCTGGTTTGGGTCTTTCTTAATGTTGTGAATTTCCTGAGCTCCTTCAGTTACACCTAAGGACCATTTAGCTCTGTCTCACCAGGCAAATGTGACAGTTAGCAAGAAAAAAAAATTAAATGCTAAAATTTTAGCAGGCAGTTGAAAAGCATCATTGTAACACAGAACAAAGGAGAAAGAATATTTCTATGGACTGCTAAAAATGACTGCTGTAAAGTTTATTTGCTCCCTGCTCTCTCCTTCATACCTTGTCCCAGAGTCTTGCTGACTGCACTGATTTATGTGGATTCAATCAGAAGTTTGAAAAATACCAGTGTCTTTGTAAAAGGGCAGAAATGGTATTTATAGATTACTAGTTAAAAGTATCAGCTACTGAACAGTTCTCAAATTTCTGTGCTTAATTGTAGGCAGGATGATCTGCAAAGTCAGCTGTGGACACGAAACTCTCTCATGTTGTTTCTTTTGCCTCTGACCTGCAAATAAGGCAAGATGAACAGATAAATGGGCAGGGCTGGGAAAAGCCAGGTTTTAAAAAAGAAGTGGTAAAAAGTATCTAGATTTTATTTTTCTTTCACTGAGACATTTCTAAGTAGCAACACAAAAAGACAGATGCTGAAGCTGTGGCTTGTCATCTTGATTGCCGTAGGCTCATTCTGTCACCAAGTCATTTGACTGGGCTCATCTCCCCCTCATCTACAGTCAAACCAGAGCACTCTTCCCTCATTTCTGAAGGGTGTTGAAAAGCTTAATTAGTACAAAGCCCTTTGAGCAGAGATTAAAGGAGAGCAGTGCTGCATGTTCCTCCTCCTCCTCCCCCTTTAGGCTTGAGGCTGATACGGAGCATTCCCCTTCACCAGCTGGTGCTACTTAGGTGCCACATAAAAGGACAGGCTGCTCCCAGGAAAACCTGCTTGTGATGGACAGGAGCTTCAAATTCACCCAGTACTGCCCCAGCTCTGTTTCAGCTGGGTCCAGCAGCAAATGTTGCATTGGTAGAAAAGCTCAGAATTAGGGCAGATACTGAAACCACATGGACAGTGAGAAGAACCCTGGGAATGTAAGAGATTTCCTGAGGGATGCCCTTAGCAAAATCCCCTTGTCTTGTGGTAGGAGGTCACCGGGTGTGTTTTCATTAAATCCCCAAATAAATGAAGCAATGCTTTATTTTTACAAGGTTAAATGGAACCCATGAACACCTTGAGATTTAAAGCACATCCTGGAAATTCACCCTCAAATAATTCAATGAAACAGCAGTCATGGGACCAAGGGTTTTTTATATATCATTGTATAATAAAGTCATTGGGAAAGGAAAAAATTGGGCTGATAATTCCTGCTGGTCAATGATGTAGAAAATACCTTAAGAGGCCCTAAAAGAAAGCAAGGAGAATAATGGAGAGGATAATGGGGCATCTACATAAATGTCACAGATGGGAGCTGCCAAAAATTCTTTCATGTAAATCAGGAATAATTCACAGAGATCATTAGTACTACATACGTAAATACCAGTGAGAAATCAGCATCAGGACCAGGGTATGGATAAGAATTGAGAGCAAGTAGATAAACATTAAAAGGTGCATGTTTTTGGCTGGCTGTACTGATGTGTTCTAATTAATAGCAGTAATAGGATTCACACAGCTAAATACCTGCACATCACCATGAAAATTTACTCCTGATGCCTGCCTCAAAGGAGAATGGGTGGGGGGGAGGAGGAAGGGAAGCAAAGGAAGTAGAAGAATAATAAAATGACATTTCACCTCACTCTTTTAGAGGAATCATCTCATAATTACTGAGCAAGATTGGCAAGACCTTTTAATGTTAGATTTTCTTTATTTTTCTTTTTTTTTTTTTTCTGTAGGCAGGGTAATAGGAAAGGAAGGAGAGAAGGAGGGTGAAGTGAAGGATTAGTCTGGGTAAACAATGAAGCCTCAGTCTGGATGGTTTAAAACTCAGGATAATCCTAGCAAGTTGGGAGTGCTGCAGTGGGATAGTTTGAAATGTAAATGTGACATTCTCCTTGGTAAATTAACAAGACATGACTGCAGGCTCTCCTTGTTACTACAGTCACATTCAAAGAGTCACTCGTTCTCTGTCTTCTCATCTAATGCTATGACAATAGACAGTCACCAGGAGCCTGCTTCAAATAAATATCAAATCAAGCCTTTATCACATCCAGAAGTGACATATGCACTGATTTATCTTTTATTCATTTTACACAGAATTTTGTTGCTATGAACACCATATAACAGGATGCAGCTGGGATGACAGCCCCTCTCCCCCATCCCCTTAAGAAGCATTTCTTGCATGCTTCTACAGAAAAATGGGCAGAAGGTATGAAGAAAGCAAAAATTTAAACTTTATTATGCGATTGCCTAAACGGAGGTGATTGATCATGTTTTGTTCCTGAACATCTTTGAGGATTTATTGAAATTTTTATTCTATTACTTTAAAAAACATTGCAAAAATACCCTCACCCACCATAAAAATGCCCTGACAAACATTGACATGAAATGCCATGACAAACATGAGCAAATGTCAGGTGATAGGATGTGACATCTGTACAGTACAACTCCTGCTAATTCCATCTGTCCAGAACATGGAGGCAACATAGAGGCATGTTCTCCTGTTCAAATAGAAATGGATGGTAGCATTTAAACTATTATTATAACATCTTTATTACTTCCTGTTTTCTCAGGAGAGACCTGAGAACAGAAAAGCTGTGGAGGTGGCTCTTGCCCTGTGTTTTATCTCACTCTTTGGGCTGTTTTATTGCAAACTTGCCTGTGGTCCCTTGAGGAGGGTCGCCAAGGAATAGCTGCCATACACTTATCACAGCCTGTCTCTACTTGATGCTTTTTTGTCTCCAACATGCCTCCTAGCTTCTTCTCAGCCTCCAACTGTCTGTTAAACTCTTTGGAGACATGCCAGAGTGGGAACAGCTAGCTTTTCACAACTTAGTGGTAAGAATTTATTCTTCAGAAGGGTTGCAGGGCATTTTTTTCATTACTGCGTGTATAGGCAGTGGTAGAATGATTTTCTTTGTGAACTTTATCAGTAGCTCCACAATTGTGACAGCCCAGCATTTCAGAGATGAAATACATTTTAATAGAATATTTTGAGGGTATCTTTTTCTCTGAACCTGAAAGCTGCCTCATTGTGTGTTGCTTATAGCCCACAAGCTGTCCAGAGGAAGCTTCTAGCCATGTTTGCTGCATTGTCTTAGACAGCCATGCAGACATTGCCTCAGTAACTTGTGACATAGTGCTGCACTCTGTGCTCAAGCTTGGACATCCCCACCAGAAATAAATATTGATCTTTGCAAAGCTCTAATGAGTATTATTCTGGTTGTACATATATACATATCTGCAGTAAAGAGATAGCTGTTTCCTGCCTGTGGCATTGGTATTACTTTTCACATGTATTTTAAAAATATTACAGAGATCAAGGTGTCTGAAAATAAATTCTCAGAAAGAAAGCACTACCAATGCTTTAACACACTCATTAATCTCTCAAAGCAAGACTGCTGTACAAGAGAAGCTGGCCAGTTATCAACAGCATTCCTTTCCCAGAGGGTTTCATATAACTTAAGCCTTACCCACATTCTAAAATAGGCTTCAATTAAATATTACTTTCCATATGCTCACATAAATTCTCAGGTGTCTCAGCAGAGATTTTTTTTTCCATGGTGCTTTTATGTGCTTCCATTGTAGTCATTACTCCTCTTCAAAAGTGACATCTGCTTCCTGTATTTTGAGTGAGGTATCTAACCAGTACAACCTGTCAAGTAGTTGCTAAAATTTAAGCTTTCTATGTCTTTTGCTAAACTAATGGGCATACTTGAACATTCCCAGCAACACCAACAGTGCCATAATAAGACAAGGTCCTTAGGTAGTGAAGGATCACAAACATCCCTCCTGGAAGAAATTCCAGGAAAACTTGGCACCTGTGTGGTAATTCAGGTACTAAAGCCCATCTCTGAAAGGATGTTCAGAGATCCCTTAATGCAGGACTTTTGCCATGGGCAGGTTTCTTGGTGTTTCCCTGCAACCAAGAATGAAAAATATAAAGAGTTAAGATCTCTAAAACATAATTTCTGCATTTCTGGATGCTTTGTTTAGCATTGTTTTTGTGTGAAATGGATGCTGTGTCCAGAAAGGACATTTGGGAACATCAAAGTTCAAAAGATCCCTAGTAATACTGACATTCCCAGTCCTGCAAAAGGGAATGGGATGTACACACCTCTAGACAGAAGCAAGACAATGGTGCCTCTGTGCTAACAGAAACGAGCCTCATTTGCACTACAGCAACTCATCACAACACATACCAATGGGTGTCAAAGGGTTTGGGAATAGAGGCAATCACATTTCCTGGCCTGGTTAGCTGTGGTAGCAAAACTGAATCCAGTTAAAAAAATTAATCATAAATCCTGCATTACCAACAGTATTAGTCTTTGAGTTTCAGGGCTGCAGACAAGACAGTAAACTAAGGACAGAGTTTTCTGACTTAATTACCTGATCAAATGCCATTTAAAATTCTCTTGATCTTTTCTCAAAGGCAAGACATGAGTTTCTGTATTTAAGTCCTTGTGAAAATAACACGGGTGCTAGGGATCTGCAGCAGCTCCACTGTTCAAACAGGACGTCCCAACTGATGACTTGGAGAGGCTGATTTCAAGCCCCAGAGTGGCTTACTTGGCAGGTCATCCAGAGCCAGAGCTACATGCACCTGGGTGCCTCGCTCAGTCGCGTATGAAGTTGTTTTAAGTGAGAGCTCAGCTTCTCAGTGCATCTGCACTGTGCTCAAGCTGAGTAACTCTGCTCTTTCTAGGTAAGTCCACTCAGCCTGAGTGAATGAACTCTCCTCATGAACCTGTCCTTTTGTCTCATATGTTTGCTGTGACCAGTAACACTTCTATTTCCTACAGCAGTTGCAGACCCTCTGTGCCATGCTTTACCTGGCTTTTAGAGTACTGACAATGCCGCAGAGGCCATATGCTGTGAGGCTGAACTAATGCACATTTGTAAAAATAACCCTTTGAGATCTGAGGAGAGAGAGAGCTAACAGAAATGCAAAGTAGAATAGACTGTCTCTGGCCACTGCTGTTAATAGTTCCACGATTGATTTCAAACACAGTGGTTTTAATTCATAATTGAAATTTGCACTTGTGTTTGACAGGAAATGGGCAACATCAGAGAAAGCATTGAAGTGACTGTGCACTTACTACTAGAACAAGCAGGTTGACAAGTAGTTTTAGAATTCAAAAAGAATTTTTAATGTGATGTCCTAGCACAGTAGTTGATTCATATATACCAGCTTGTGATCTGCAAGATAAAAATGCTGATTAACTATGATGCAAGAATGCTTTAAAGTAGAACCCTTTGATTTCCATATTTTCTGACAGACATAAACTAGTTATTGAATAACATTTGCATGATTTGTCTGCCTTATGTCCTTAATCAAATTAAAAGATTTAAATTAAAATGAATTATTTATAATGCTTTTATGTAACAGGATTTCATCTTAGCCTGTTGAGTATTTATTTATGTTAAGTGCGCTATTTTGACAGAATCTCATACTGTCCAAAATCTGAAAAAAAAAAAGGTGAAATATAGCCCTTTTACATGATAGCATCTCCTTGATACAGGAATATGTGAACAACCACAAGAAGAGTCTAACGGGGATCTACATTTGACAGATATCTCATCTTTGGCAATTTTTTCCTCCTGCATTCTGCTGTGTTGCAGCTAAAAGTTTTTTGCTTCTTCCTCACCACACAGAAATGACAACTGACCAAAAGTCAGTTTTTATAAAAACTAGTTTTTATAACTAGTTTTTGTAACTAGTTTTCACCAAGGATTTTGGATATTGTGATCAAATAATGAAGTTAAAACCAGAATAGCATACTGTCAATGGAATGAAAAATATTATAAATACTGGCAACAAATGAAAAAGGCTTCTATAGTAGATGACTTTCAAAGAAATATGCTAGTCTCAAACACTGTGTAAATGGCAGGACCAAATTCATTTTCTGTTTAGAAAGATAGTACTAATTGTAAAATTATAAATTTATTATTTTTAGTCCACAAGATCATTGACTGGCCTTGCTTATTCACATTGCAAATTATCCCTCCTTGCATGGCTGGATGGAATTTTATCCCATTTTCCTAATTTATATTTTCATAAATGGTTATCTGACATTCATTCCTATACTATATATCAAACAGTACAAATTATTTACAAGTCTCACAAAATAAAATGTCTCTTTTCATTGACTTGTACAAGACTTTAATATTGATTTGACTTCATTCAATCTGGCTTGCTTTGATCTTTTTCATTCTCCTGTCTCCCCCAATACTTAAAAATTAAATGACAGATTTAGATTTCATTGGGCAAAGTAATTTGACTTGACATCCTGTGCTGGTTTGACCTTGGTTAGTATTGGGGAGGAAGGAAGGAAAGACATATGCGGAGATGGTTCTCCTGAGAGAGACGCTT
>VWYI01048293.1:0-24883 GCA_013399455.1 Anthoscopus minutus
AGTACTGGAGTTTCACTGCTTTATGTTTAGATCTTTCTCTTAGCAGAAGGGCAGATGTTTTTGAACAAAACTGCTGTGCATTTAACTAACCAGGAGCCTCCCTGGTGTTCTTTGCCTTGATCCCAGAACTAGTCTTAGCTGAAATATCTTTATCTGATTTATGCCATCTGAACACTCTGAGTTTACAGTGAAGTTTCCAGGGACATGTGTCACACACAGCTTTGGGCGAGGTTCTGTAAATATATGCTTGAATAAACGCCTACATGTATAGGACAGGGTATTGTATCTGTGGATACAGACTGGGAGAAGAGGAAGAAACCCTCCTCACAGTTCTCAGGTCTGTGTTCCTTGTCACTGGGAAGAGCTCTCAGAATAGCTCAGGCTTTCCTAGTCCTGTCTTTTGTCTTGCTCTCTGTCCATTCCAAGTTTTCTTGCTTTGAATTTGGCTTGTTCAGCAGTTAGATAGAGCCTGTCTTCTGAAAAAACAGCTGGTATCTCTGTCCTGCCTGTCTCTTCACCCTTGTTATAGTTTCTTGAAATGTTCTTACTTTGTCTTTTTCTTTTTTTTTTTAAACATTGTTTTTTCATCTCTGTTTCTTTATCCCATTTAGGTTGTCTTTTTTATTTTCTATTTTTAGTCTGTATGGGGTTTTTTTTTCTGTTTGGAGAAGTGTGAAGCTTCTATTTCTCCAAAAGGAACTTTGAGTAGGTGATTGGTAATTCAAACCCAGCCCTCTGTTAATTTGATCTAATGTGATATATCCCATGTAAGCTGATGTTAATCACTGTTTCCTGTGGTTATTGTCAAACACAGAGAAACGTTGACCAATTTTTGAATTATTGTAATTTTGAAGGAGTTCATGCTAATGATATCTCCTACCTTCATTTAGTACACATCTATTATATGTTATATTTTATGAGTGCTTATTTTCAGTGAAATGTTCTACGATCTTATTAAGAATATCACATGAATTGTGGGAAAAAATCTGCCTGGTGAAACTTCCCAAATAGGTAGTTTGTCTTTGCAGGTAAAAGCCAATTATTTTAAGGGATTGTGTAAATATTCAGCTTGAGACTTGCTACACCAATATTTCATTGACATTACACCTCCAATGTAGAATTGTGCCATGATATAGTAGATAACATATTATGAAGCAGGCAACATTTTTGCTGAGTTACAGTATGTATATTCGATACATACAGTATGTATATTCGATAGATTAAATTTCAGTTTGCATTAAATGCCCTGTCCTTCTGGGAGCTTGTATCTTCTTTTCACAGCTGGGACATTCTACATTTTTTTGTAATTTTTTCTTTTCCCCAGTATTTTGCAGAAAGCAGGGAAATTTGTGTTAGAAAAAGTGTGACACAGAAAGAAGCAGGTGGGAGCATTAGCGGCTGTCTGAAAATTACACTTTACAATAAAGCCTCCTGCAGTGCTTAAGAACTTCCCCTTTAGTGTTCTGTAAAATGATCACATTGCCTAATAGGCTCAATTCAATAATTGCTTTTCCTCTTTTTTAAGCATTGCTTTTTTTTGCAGTGTTTACCCATAAAAGTGCAGAAAGTACAGTATGAAAAACAACTGCATGCAGCATTTTTAGTACTCATTAAATCCATTTTGCATGGGTATGGCTTTTGAAATAATTCCCTTCCTTGCTCTCAGGTGGAAACACATGCTAAAATAAAAAAAGGCCTGTGGAATAGAGTAATAGATACAATTGAAGTACAGAGCAGGTAATTCTTAAGTACTAGACTGCAAGTTAAAACATGAGAAAGAAGTTTTGGGAAAGGATGTGATGTTCAGCCTTCTGGATACTTGAGTTTCTGTAGACAAGTGTTTAGCTACAGTCACACATAAAATTACAGAGTTTTTGAATCAACCACTAACAATAGAATGCAAAAAGACACATTAGTAAAACTTTTTGGCTGTAAATCATGCTGATTATACTGATTATGCTATACAATTCAGGAATATGTGTGACAGATGTTATGTGGAACATCCATTGTCATGGAGGCACCTGCTCTTTGAATATCTGCATTTTTACCCCACATTTACAACAGCAGAGCACCCTGAGAACATGTGTGTGGTGTAAGCTAGCAGTTTAAAACACCATCCTTCCAGAGGAGCTTAACACTGCTCTTTGATCAGCATAACCTCAGGAAAAATGGATATGACAAGGTAAATGGGGTTGTGGTTCTGACAGGCATGACAGCAAACAGCTAAGAGAAGTAATAGAAATGCTAATTTATTAGTAGTGTAAAAAATTTTTCATGGTTTGGCTGAGGTAGTGTTTGACTTTGCATTGCAAGGAAGATCTTGGAGAATTTTTTGGCTGGTTAAAAGTGAAATTTCCATACCCATGCTATTCTAAGCACCACATTAAACCGTTTCCAAAACTTACATTATTTAAGAGCTAAGGAAAGACTGAGTCTGAGATTTGCAGTCTTGCACAGGGGAATGCTGCTTCAGAGTACTTTCTTCCAGGGACTGCAGGACAACCCCTGCTCCTGCACCTGGATCACCACTTGTTTTGGTTTATTCCTTCTTAGGAGCACTGGATTGGTCACTTTTAAGATGGAACTGTAAAGATTTGACGAGGGTGAAAAGGTGCAGGAGGGATGGACTGTGTTATACCTGTGGTGGGATGGGGTGTAGGTGTCTCTGGGGGATGGTGGGAAACAGAGCAGTGTTTCTACTTACTATTGCTTTTTGATTATGATTTTTTGTTGGGTTTGTTTGTTAGTTTGTAGGGGTTTCATTTGGGTGTTGTTGTTGTTTACTTTCTAATGCTCTCAAATATCCCTAACCTACCTTCCTACCTCGTAACACAATTTCTAGAATCTTCCAAAGGGTGTCACAGACTGAGGGAGCTCTCTTCACAATCTTCATTCAGCTCATTCTTTAAAAAGTGTTTATTTGCTGTTTGCACCTAGAGGCAAAAAATAAAGTCTGGGCAATTATATGGTAATCAACATCAAAAAGTGGAACTACATAAAAATGAAGAATCTTGTTAAAAAGGAGTTATAAGGGGCAACTAAGAGAATTAAATCTTTCCAGGCAGCCTGAGGACTATGTTAGAAAAAAAAAAAAAAATCTTAGAAACACAGGGTCAATACATATCACCTAGCAGAATCCCTTGAGAAGAAGAAGTTGGTGAGGCTAAACAGAAGAGAAATCAAAGTAATAAAAAGGGCAAAGCTATAATTTGAAAAGCTGAAGTTGTTTTCCAAAGGAAAGAAAAGATTCTAATATCTTGGCAGATAATATATAAAAATTCAGTAAGCCAAACCACCAAAAAAAAAGGAGTATTTAAGGTATAACTAGAAAAGAAAGTTGAAAATAAAAGGGTTTTTTAAATTAAATAATGGAAAGTTTGTCAGTACATTTTCACAATCAACTGAGAATCAAGGTTTAGAGGGAAGCCAGATGGATTTGCTACATCCATATTTTCTATGGCAGAGGAAACTGGTTACATTACAGACCGATTCCCTCTCTTCTCACGTGCTCACCATCAAGATTTAAATGGATTGTGGAGGGGGTTGTGGAACAAACAGGCAAAATGGGCAGCAGGAAGTCAGCAGGACCAGGTTTTACCCCAGGTTTTAATGCTTAAAACCACCTGGCTAGGTCAGGACAACAGAGCTTCTGGAGAGATCCCAGAATGTCCATGTCTGTGGAACTGACATCTGAGTGTCTGAAATACTAAAATTTATAAAAAGGACTAGAATTAACAGACATCTAAATAAAGGAAAAATTTCATGGGGTTGGAACTCCTTTTGCAGAGGGAAAAGCCTATTTTATAAACATTTTGTAAACAATCCTTGAAGGGCACAGCAAATAGACCTTGCAATAAGAAACATTACAGATGTTTCCAAAATTGTAAATGGTACAGAGGTAAATGTTAAGGTCTGCTAGTTCACTCTCGCTACAAATAGAAATGTTTAAAAGTAAGTTAAACTAATAAGAACCTGCTTTGTTGCTGAGCAAGGACATAATTTTTTGTAAAACACCTGATAAACTTTGGGAATTCGTTGTCCATGGATATGACAGAAAGTGAAAATTCACAGTAATTCAAGGGAAAACTTCTAAGTTTATGAAAAGGCAAGTCCTTAAGGTTTACAGAGTATTTTTAACCTAACCACCTATCAGAAATGCCTGAGATCTGGGCCTGGTCTATTCCCTAGACATCTGCTTATCCCTGGTGTTGGAGATAGGGGACTGGGCTAGCTGAACTTTTTATCTGACTCAGTACAGCTGTTCTTTCTCTGCTAAACATTGAACTATTGTGGCTTGCTGGGACTGGATGCTAATGGAGCTGGATCCCATGGAGAGCATGAGGATATCTCCTTTACAGTGCTAAAATTATTACCATGAAGGTACTAACGAATAATTTTTTGTGTGAGATGCTTCTATGTTCACAGTGTATTATTGTTAGGATATTGTTACATTATCTTGAAAGCATATAACATTTTATTACTCATTATGATTCAATACAGTCTGCTTCAGCATTAGCTTTTTTTGACACTTGTGAAAAACATCACTGAGGTACAAAAATTTTATGTTTTTTTTTTTTTGCATTCGTTTGGTGCTCCTATAAACTGTTGTATATAGCAACAAATATTTTCTTGCTGAGAAAACACAATTCAACAGAAGATCTTAGAAGTGTCATTGTTGTGGCTAGTTACTAATGGTTTCTTATCTGGTGAAAAGAGGATATTTTGTTTCATCTTCCAAACTTCATGATGTTCTTACATGCATTGAAAGTCAAGAAGTGCATACCTTGGTTAATGAGGGTTGCTACTGAAGTCCTTTCTTGTCATCCAAGATGCAGCACTGGTGCTTTTATCAGCTCTCTGGGTGTTGTCACTGCGCCTCAAGTGCAGGAAGGAATTTTAGTTTAATGAGAGTTCTCCTTGACTGTGTCTTACATCAAGAGCAAATGATTTCAAACAAGTAGTATTTGGACAAGAAAATAACTGTGAATGAGATTTTCAACTGTTTACTTAATGGAAAAAGTGGAAATGAATCAGCCACTCTTCATTTTCCTCTTTGATTCTTGTGCCAGCAAGCATTTGACCTTAACTCAGAAAACGCAGCTGGTGTTTCTTAGATGGGATTTCTCAGCTTATTGTAATAACAAAGTTTCTTGTGAGTGTTGGGACATAGTGAAGGCAAATTCAAAGCAGTGCAAATTAGGCATGTGAACATCCATCAGTGTGGCAGCCTGAAATATCTAAGCAGTTGAAAATCAGGACTTGGGGTGGGGGGGAAACCCTCGTAATAATATTTGCTCATTAATTCCATGATAGACCCTTCAGACCTCAGCTGACATTGAAGATATGACCAACAGACATAATGAAAAAGGAACTGAAAATGTGGTGTGACAGCAGTTACTGCCTGCTTCTTGTTTTTTTGCAGTCCCAGCCATTATCTCTTCTGTGGCACTTCAGCAAAACCTGTGCAAACCAGGCTATCTTAAGGAAATGTACCTTCCTTAATCCTGTAACATGAAAACATAAAGCATTTAAAATCAGTGGTGCTGAAGCTCTTTCTGCTATTTTTTCTATGTTGTTTCTGGTAAATCGGTATTTTCCTCAGTGCTTGCTCCCCTGGCTGGGGATGCAGCATGCTTGTAAACTGGTGTGAGGAGACAGGGTGTTAGAAACGGGTCTGAAGATGTGCCAGATGAGAAGATGTTATTTCCCTCTGTTCTATAACATACACAGTAACTAAGGTGTGCACATCCCATCATTATGCTTTGCTGCAGCTTTCCTATCCCCAGCAGTACTTCATTAACATTAAGAACATAGCTCCTGGTTAATCCCAGTAATTTTCAGCAGCCATTCTGATGCATCCACTTGACCACCATATGATCTCAACACTGCTGACATTTGCATGTGTTTGAAATACATTTTTTTCCAGATACTGTTCATTTAATCCATGGCAGTTTCCATCATCCTTTGTTTTCATAGTCATGCTTTACTTACAACTGATGAAAAAGAATAATCTACTAATTTCTCAATAGCTCTTAAAGGTTAAGAAGGAATCAACAAGGTGCCAATAGCAGCATAGGAAGCCCAAAGATTTAGCTGTTTCAATACTGACTACATAATTAGAAACATATAGAGGTAGAATTATAGTGAAACCAGGCCATTAAGATTTCAATATTTAATTTTTCATGTGAATAAAATTGTTATATGCCATTTATCATTTCAGGTGTACTCTGACAGAAAAGAAAAAGCCTTTAGGAACAGCGGTAAAATATTTAAGGAAGGTGTGACAATAATTCTTTATATTCACTTATCTGTGTATAGTTTCTCCTCTCTTCCCTTCCCTGCTCTTATCTGAGACTGTAGGTCTTAGCTTATGAGACTGAAAGGAAAGGGATTTGTCTTTGTAATTTGCACATCAATATATGGCACCAATCCCAGGCAGGGCAGGGGAAGGACATGTATAATCGACGTGCTCCAGTGCTGATCCAAAGTACTTGCAGCTCCAGCATTTTAAAGAAGCTTTCAAGGCATCATTGTTTTTCTGTGAGTGGACTTCACTTTTCCTGTGTGAGATTGTCTGGATATCAGTTTGGTATTTGGCTCTGCTGGATTTCCAGTCTCTGGATAAGGGGGCAGCTTCACAGTTCTGCTGCTGCTTTCCCCTACTGCAGCAGTAAGGGAGATGCACCTGCTGGAGGTCTCTATCCCTTGCTTTCTTGCACAGTCTCCTAAAAACAAGGCTGTCACTTTTCTTTAATTACTGATATGTCATTAGGTATGTCTTATCCCTTGCCTGTGAGAGCTCCTGAAGGGCTGTACAGCAGATAATCCATTGTGCATCCCCTGAGCAGATGCAGTGTTGTGCAATCTGCCCATATCAGGCTTTTGGTACAAGAATTCTGATACAAAACCATCGTCCCTGCTACTTTATAGGAATTGGAAAGCACCTTATCTAATCAGTGGCCAAGTGCAGGCCAACCTGCAGATGTTTCCTGTGAAGTGTTGCCTCCTGCTTTGTCCTTGAGCTATTGCCAGTTAGCTTACAGAGGCCATCACTCCTGCAAGGTCTCTGTTCACCAGCAAGTGAGGCAGGATTTATGACATAAGACTGTTTAATGTGGTTTGGATTTTTTTTTATTTGCTCGTTTTGTGTTGTTTTGGTTTTTTCCTCTTTCCTGCTGCTGTACTGGCTTGCACCTCTCCTTGTGCCTTTTTAGCCTCAGGAATCTTTTTTAAAGACATGTTATACTTCTGTGGAGGACTTTTCTTTTTTCCTGGTTAAAATTTTAAAGGAATATAAATTATTTATAAACTGGTGACATAAAATGAACGGTATAGCCATACATGCCATTGTTTTTTAAAGATAAAGGTTTTAAAGCAGAGTTCATATTAAAGCTGTTCGTAAACTGTTAGAGGTTTCCTCTGAACTTAAGATGGCTTGAGCCTCAGACTTTGAAACACATATAAAAATTGTGGTTATTACCTGGCTGCTAAAACTGTTCCAAAATATTTGGCATTTTGGATTTGAACTAGAAATGCATTTAAATATCCAGGTGTTTTCAAGATTTATTGTGGGGGGGAGACAAAAAGTCTGTGCCTATTCCCTCACCTGATGGTGCATTTAAAAGAGGATTACCAATCTTCTTTATGGTATACATATAGTATTCTTCTGTTCTGTTTGCGTTTAAGTTGTGGCCTGGCCTTGAAAATTTGACAACATGGCAGCTTCTTCCTCCTCCATTTTTTGCTTCTAGATTCATAAGTGATGGGAGGCATAAATTAATTAGCTCAGCAAATTTTACCTTTCATGGGTACCACTGCTTGCCTGGTGCAGATATATCTTGAGAAGTAATAAAGGAGTAGGAATGCCCAATCTGTTAGTTTGGGAAGTTGCTCAGATTCAGAGAAAGTGAAACAATGGAGGGGGGAAGAAATGAGACACCAGTAGTTTGAAAGCAGGTGTAGCATATGACAAATGTGAGAGAGATTTGTGTGAAATAGGATACCAGGGTAGGTTATAGAATGGCATCTCCATCACAAACTTTTGTTGGGTTTGTTTAGTGGGTTTGTTTTGGTTTTAGACATTCTTTTTGTTCATTTCTAGTCTCCCTACTGCTTAGAATGGTAGAATACAAGGGATATTTCTGATGCAATTTGCTGCTAAGTTGTCTTCTGATTTCATATAAGTTCTCTTGTTGATCTGTCTCATGACTATGAGAAAGCCATTCCACAAAATGTTATTCACAGCAGGGTTTTTATACTTCTCTGAGAAGATTGTGAAAAATACTGGAATTGGGTAATAAGCTTCACATACACACACACACACACACACATATATATACATACATACATATATATATGGATTAGGCACTTTTCAGAATATTAGTCTAATATTGCCTTGCCTACTTCAAAATGACTAACAAATGAAATTTGGATTTATTTTGGGTTTTTTTGAGGGGGTGGTAGGGAAGGGGCGCATGATATGCACAAAGGGAAAAAGTAAGTCAAACGAAACTAGAGGTAAGTAGTTGCAGAGAAGTTACAATTATAATGGCTCCATGATCAATTGGGAAAATCTCTCCAGACAGAAAGCAGCACCATTGCACAGTTGTTTTAAAGGTGGAAAGCCTTAGGTCAAAGTCTGTCCTACACTCTAAGGGTACTAAAGGATAAAAGGAAATGGATAATCATCAGCCTGATGAGAGGAAATAAAAAAAAAAGGAGAATTAATACAGAAACAGAACAGTCAACTTCCCACAGGCACAGGTTTTAGACCTGAAAGGAACCTTAATATGAAGTGCAAGGAAATATCAGAGTGTAGATAGGAGGAAATATGAATATGAAAAATTACTCTTTTACCCTCTAACAAGATATACTTTGTATCTTTGGGTATCTTTGAATAAATGTCTTTGCTTTGAAAAGACTCTTGATTCACTTTAATCAGTTGCTGTCACAGTCTGCTGAGGGACAAGGACTTTCAGCTGCAAATTTAGTCTATCATATCAGCGTGGTTGGCACCTGTAATCCAGTGAGTGTAGGAGGACTGCCTGATTTATCCAAAGCAAGATACAGGCAGGGAAGTCTGTCACCTAAGTGTAGTTGTGATGAGCAAAGCAAAGTCTTTATCTATCTTGGACAAAAGGCAAGGAATGAAGGGTGGTTGGTTTTGAGCTAGTTTGTTTTTTTTTCTTGCTTGCTTTCCTTTTCTGCTACCTTTTTTCTGGTTTTTAATGTTCTCTTTTTTTTTCCCCTGAAAATGATGAATATTAGCACCATTTGAGATTCTTTTTTACCTCTATATGTTTGTTATATATATATATTTTTTTTTTTTCAAAAACATAATACACTGCAGCTCTCTTCAACACTTTTTGTTGTTCCTGTTGTCTTTATAGCTGTAAATTCTTGTCAAATTTTTATGACATAAGAAGTTGAAATCTGTATTTGGTTGGCACCTCATTTTTTAACATATTTTGATGATTTAATTCTTGACCATTTAAAAAGCGTTATAAATATTTTTAGGCTACATTATGTCTGCTGAGATGCTTAAAACAGAAAAGGAGAGGCAACTATAATAGTCAACTCAGATGTTCAAAGCTTCTTTTTTAAAAAATAAGAGAATTTTTGTGAAAGCTACTTTGTATATTCTTTACTAATTCTTCTGGGGAGAAAAAGACTCTGTGAAGGTTACTCAGGTTTCGCAGAAATAGAAAATCACAGAGAGTTCTTATCTCATAAAATAAAATCCATCTATCCAAGCCTTTTATGGAAGGTTAGAGACTGTGGATATTGATGTTTTTGATAGATGAAATGCTCCCAAACCAGCTCATCCCAATATAACTCCTCAGACTGAGACTTTATATAAACAAGAGGTTCCCCCAGGATTTAGACTTTCAAGTGGATGATTAACTGACAAAGCTAAAAATCCAGTTTCTTGATACAAAGGAACTCTAAGTTTCAAATTAATGAAGCAATCATTCCCTTAGATGACTTTTAACATTGCACCAGGTTTTCAACAAGAAACACTGATAAATCTTGTGAAGACTTTTCCGTTACGCATTTAAGCATATCCACTAGATTATGTTTTTTATGGACTTCAGAGAATACAAGTGTACCCCTCTTTGGAGAGCTAAAACGTATTTTTGGAGAAGGCCCTACTCAAAATAATGAATTTATTTTTTTCTTGTTAGTGTTCCTCAAATTCTTCTTCCATCTTTATTTTTACCCACACTGGCTACAAAATTTTGACAGGATATTTAGATACTGAGTTGGATGATAATATCCTCAGTGAGACTGGACATGTAAAAAGTTTGCATTGGGGTATTTTTGTTGTTTTGGTTGGTCATAGGGTTTTCCTGCGTGTGCTCTTATGGAAATGAAAATGTTATTCTTTGCTATTATAATGGTTCAGTAGGTTGTCCAAGTGTTGTTTATTAAGGACTCCATGAAGATTGCTTTGTATGTGATCTTTCTGTACATGAAAATTAGAAAAGGGCAACAAAAATACATACAGCCAAGAAGTTTCAAGTGAAAACGGATTGCATTGCTTAAATTCATTTTGTTCAAAAAGAAAACATAACGCAATAGATATGTGTATATCTTTATATATGTGTATATCTATTTTTAAATCAAAGGTAAATTAACTTGTTTAGTTAACTAAACAAGTTAATTATAAAGATCTCACTAGAGAGGAAAATTACAAGAAAGCACTGAAATACCACTGTCCTCAGGTTAAGGCTGGAGAAAGGGACGGAAAATTGCCAATCTTGTCTTAAAATACTCCTGTACAATTTCAAAGGCCTCAGCTAAAGGAAACATATATATTAATGTAGACAAATATAATTGTTGACTTTCATGTTATGTAAACACTTGTTGAAAAGATAAAGCCTTAGTGTTCTTTTCTAATCAAGCATGTAGTTTTTAATTATTTTTTTCCAGCATATATCAGTTTGCCCTTGCCTTTCTCTCTGACTTGTTTTGAAAGAAAAGGTTTTCTACTCTCAAGACCAGAAAATAGTTTTGCTGTATTTACCATTTCTTTGTTCATTTGTTCTTTGTTGTTATTTGTAATCAAAGTACTACCGTATAAAGCATGAATCATTGTGGAACTTCACACAAGTATTTTATACATTCATTTCAATCCCATTTCATTCTGACTGGAAAAGAATACCAAATTTTGCTGGTTCTATGTCAAATTTTGAGGCTAACATGAAGACAGTTAACAAACTCAGATTTCTATACTAAAAATCAGTGCCTTTTTTTCTAAGGCTTTCACTGAATGCACAAATTGGAGGTACTGTTTGTACAAATATCCCTGTTCTGGATCACATAGGAACCAACAGTGACAACTCATGAGTATTTAAAAAAAAACAAACACTGAAATTCTGCAATATTGGAAATGTATGCAATAGAGAAAATGTGCAATATTAGGAGTGTACTTGTCAGTTGTTTTATCATGTCAAACCTAAGCATCCCTTTCAAAATGTTGGGTAAGAGCAAGAACTCCTGTCTGGGTCTGCACCTGTGGACAGGTTTCAGTAGGATAAGCTGTGGGGAATTCATACTTGTCTGTACCTTGTGACAGAGAAGGGAAGCTGTTCCAGTGTTTCAGCTCTGGACAATGAAGGTACTAAGGCAATTATGAAAGAATAGCCAATGTACTCTACAATTAAGATTCCTTTGCCCCCTTTTTAGTGTAGTTTTTTTCCCTGCTGATAATATCAGAAGGTATCAAATTCTAACAGAGAAAAAGGGGGAGAGACAGGCCTGCTAAGTACTAGGCTGTCATGACTTTCAACAGGGTTATAATAGGAGGGAGTGTTACCCTGTCCTGCAATATTCATTGCCACTTCTAGGAGATCGGTGAAAGATGGTAAAAGCAAATGCCATTTTGCATGGCAGGTAGGGAACTTCATTGCTACAGGAGGTTGGGTTTACAGATAATCACTATCAGATTCCAAAAGATATTTTTATAGGCAGCAGGTCTAAGTAATGAGAAGATAATACAAAAGAGAGCAAGAGGTGTGGCCTGCAGCATCCCTGACATTATGACTGTGGTTGCTGGCAGAGTGCAGGAGGAATGGACAGCAGGACATGGATGTACTCCCATGCTTCCCTGAAACAGCCACATCATGGCCTGGGTGCACGAGCACATCTCATGTTCTTAGCTCATTTCTGCCTAACAAATGAATTGTTTAGACCAAGTTTCTCAGAGCTTGCCAGCAGTGCAGGCAGAATTTACTCTGTGGCTGTGGCTGAATTGCTGCTGTAGGCACCACCGTGCCCGAGAGCAGTGAGGCAGAGGGAGAGCTGTGCCTGGCCACCAGGATGTGTTGGATGTGGGCCTGCTCCCCAGGAATTGCTCTGCTGCTGCCACCAACACAGCACAGGATGGCTGAACACTCACTCCTGATCAGCAGCTTCCCCAACACCCAGAGAATGCAGATCTGCCTCTCGCTAAGCCCTGGCTTTTCTGCTGCACATCATTTTGCGAGCACAGCTAAGTGCTCTGTATAAGACTAGAGTTGGTGTATTGCAATGTGACAGAGCTCCCTGAATAATTTATATCTACAGCTCCATTTCATACTTATTTGTTATCCTATAGGTTTTCCCCTAGGATATGCCATCTAGTTTCAATTTAAAATCTAAGTTCCATAAATTACCGCTGCACAGAAGTTGCTTTAACACGCCATTTATGCCGGTAATGGTGCACATTGTAGCAGAAGTGTTTCAGAGTCCCCACTCCTGGGATTACAGGTCCACAATAAGCTGGTAAATGGGAAACAATGTGGAGTTGGCCTTAAAATTGAACAAATCCACCTTAACATACCACAGCAAATCACAGCTTAATGCTGGGAACTCTGCAGGGCAATGTTTCTGCACCAGCATGGACTTCTGGATTCCCTGCTTGCATTAAGCAGAAAGAAGGTGTGTACGTGGTGTATCATGTGTGCATGGATACCAGTTCATGAAAATGAACTTAGGAGGAGGATTAAGTCATATTTATGGTAAGGCATCAGTTCTTAATCCTTGCTTTTATTCTCTGAGCATATGATTTTCTGGAAAAAAATCAAAACTTCAGAGAATAGCCAATATAAAACTGAGTTTGACAACATTTCAACAGGGTATCATCCCATCTATTACTAAAATGTGTGTAAATTTATAAAGTTTCAGACTAAATATTTTTCTTCAAAGGCTAATTTGAATTTTGTGGAAGTGCATTTCAGAAAAATTCCCTGTTTACATGTGTTGCTTAACTCAAAAGAAAATCATGTCATTACAGCCATTAGAACTTTTTTTTTGTTTATGAGGCCATATTTTGGCTAAATGCTTCTCCTCAAGTATTTAGGTTTAATTCTTTTTCTTAGCAGTAATATTTAATAGGCTTTAAACACCTGCTTTGAATTAGTGAAATTAAATGTTCCTTGAGTGCAACTAGTGACTAACCTGGCAACTGCTTATTTTATAGCAGTGTATTATATTTTGGTTTATTAATGAGTCATAAAACTGGCATCCTTGGACAGAGATTAATACGTGGCTTATGCTTCACAAAGCTACAAGCAAGGTAGCTTTGAATGCCCAGGCTGTGAATATCCTGCTGAAATGACTGGTATAAAAGGGCCTGAGATGCTCTGCCTGCTCTTTACACAGCCAAGTTTCAGTAAACCAACCTTTCATTCCCTTTTTGGTGATTTCCTTCACATGTAACTTTGAAAGTATATCTTGTAACATGCAAGTAAAGGCTGCATGCCAGTAATAAATACATCCTGCTGTCTGTTTGTTAGGCAGATCTCATGGACTGTGGAGCCTCTTGAGAGTCTCTAGGAAGGAGTTAGGTATGTCTTGCCAGTGGGAAGATGTATGTGAACCTTCAGGACTGCCAATTCCCTTCTCTGTGGTGCCCTTACTTTGCCTAGGGGGTTATCACTGCCAGGGCACTGCCTTTGGCCTTTTTGATATGAGTGCATCAGGCAAAAGAGGAAAGGTTTCACAAGAGGAGAAAATCCAGGATTTCAAGTTAAATCTGACATTGCTTGTGATAACGTGTGAAACCTGGAATTATTTAAGGGAAGGATGAAGGAAAGGTGGGAAAAGGGATGGGCTGTGACACAATGCAGCAAGAGAAACAAATTTAGGTTGTGTGTAACACGTGCTACTTTGGGACTGATACACCTGGATCAGGAAAAATACTCAATGCATTCAAGTTCACTTGTGAATTTGAATGGCCTAAGTAATTTAAGAGCCCATTTACAAACCACTTACCCCCACATTTGCACTTACCTTGCCAAGCATGTGTGGGCCCTGAAACCTCACAAGAACTATTTTTTTTTTTAATTTAGGAGAGGTCTTGGCCTGTTGCTGTACCATTCTGCTTCCTTTTGTATTTATCTTCCTTCTTATTTCTTTGCTTCTTTCACTTTCTTTATCAGTTCACATCAAGGATGTAAGGTTGTAACAGTGACAGTTCATTGGATCCAGTAATTCAAATATTCTTGGGAGGGGAGGTGCCTGTTCATAAGTTGTTGATGCTGCTGATGCTGCTCCTGATGTACGTGTTGCATATACGTGTTTCATGTGCCTAAATAAATGCCTTGCTTTGATCCAACAGGCCAGAACCAGTACTGTGGACAAAGGACGGTGGAGAACTACCAGATCCAGAGAGAATGGTTGTCAATGGCAGGGTTCTAAGCATCAGCTTCCTAAACAAAACAGACAATGGCACGTACCGATGTGAAGCAAAAAATCCCATTGGCCGAAACAGCACAGAATATGTCCTGATAGTACATGGTGAGTGTGTTCTCCTTAGTGCATTCTATGCATACTTAACATTTCCAGCTGATACAGCCAGGTGCTTATGGTCATTATGGAAAGAATAGAAGGAAAATTTGGACGTGTAGTTGCACTTCTATTGATGCTGTCATCTAGCTGTGGGGAGTATGCTTTGTTTTATTGGCATGCCTCACTTCTTCCAGTTTAAACAAAATATATTCACTTATGCTGTGAGCCTTTTGCTAAGTAAGCACCTGCAAAAATGTTTGGCAGTGTGCAGGTACTGTTTCATAAATACTTGCCTCAGACCCAGCTGTTCAGATAAAGCTAGTTGCTAAAGGATATATGAAGAGAAATATCAGACAGATGTGTGCTTGAGGTTTTCTGCTTAGCTTTTTATAGACAACCAGAGACAGGACATCAGATACTTCACACAAGTGCAACTGAGAAAATTCAGCTCATACAAATTAGCTGTTATCACCTGCCCCATCATTACAGTCGGGCCTCAGAACTGTGCCATGTACTAAATACTTTATACTACTTCCATTAATATGGAAAAATGGGGAGGCTCACATTAATTTACAACTTGTTTTTCTTCCCCTAATAAATTAGGAACAATATGTGTCATGTAAAAAAGCTAGATACCTTCTACATTGATCATTAAATGGATCAATATAATTCAGCTGTAGGGGAAACTATGATACAAAATTAGTATTTACCTTTAATACAGCCTGGCAATTTGGATATAGGAGTCTCAAAACATGATGTTCTCTTATGACAGGTAATTCCTGGAAGGTTATGACTTCCATAATTTGAATTTTAATATAAGAGAATATAGAGGCAGAAACTTCACTTTAGTTCATGATGGTACTTTTTTTGCCTTTATTTTTTTTAAATGCAATTTTTTTTAACTGTGACAAAATGAATAATAATAATAAATAGACAAGAGAATTGTGTAGATTTTATTTGCTCATTATGAACTCAGTTACAAGTATACATTTTCTTGGTGGTTGTAAGGTATCGAACATTTTTCACTGCAGGTTTACCTTCCTCTAGGTATTTGGGATAAAACTTCTAGTAAGTGCTGCTTTCAGTAATGAGATATTTATTGGCACTGTTGATGAAATGTCATTTATCTAAAGAAACACTTAGGTTACTTTTCATTTTTCCTGAAGTTCACCAGTTAGTTTGTGTAGTGTTAGCGACACAAATAAGGAGATCTTTGCGTGGGGAACACAGAGCCTGTACTGCTGCGTATTTCTGTGTTAAAGACAAACAGAAAAACTAAACCCTCTAACCTCTATTTACATTGACTGCTACAAGAAGAGGAAAAGAAAAAATGTCTTTTGCATCCCAGAGGCGGTGGTGTGGTGGTTGTTGGCTGCAGGCACTAAGTGCTCTGCCTTTGATGAGGTAACGGCTTCTGCACTTACCATATGTTGAAACTTCTGTCATTTGTGTTCTCTGCCCAATTTATTTGTGTGATTATTTCTGAAAATATGGCCTTTTATAATGGGGGATCTTTTTCCATCAGTGATGACTCTGCAATGGAACTCTATCAAAGAATATTTCACCATTCCCACTCTTGCACAGTGGTGTGTCCCTTGTTGATCTGATTATCTTGCATCAACTTCCTGGCAGTCTGTAAAGTCATTCATTAGCAGGAAGGCATTCTATTATGTTTGGCAGCACATTAGGCATGTTATCAGGTTTAGCTTGCTCATTGCTGACCTTTTCTGTTATGAGTACCCGAGTTTCCCTAATTGCATTTCTGTGATTCCAGCTCTGGAGCTAGAGAAGGTAAATGTCAGGTACTTTCCAGATTTGAAACAATCAGAGTTATGTGACAGAGCATGAGATGATATTTAGTACTTAACAACTTACTGGGGTTCAGAGTTGTAAGGTTTATTTTAAGTACAAAGGAGACTGACACAATTATTTTATCAACTGTAGTGCAATCAGTTGTATAGATAAATTTAAGCAGCCTTACTCCTTCTTTAGCTCATTACGTTCATGGATGTCTCTAGTGAACCATAATCCTCATAAAATGATAAAATATTTTCTCTCTCTCTCTCTGGGGGCTAGAAAACCTACTTTTTGTCATTTTCTGAGATGCATTCTTCTATTTAATAGAGGATGTATTTTTTTTATCTTCCTAAATATATCTGGAATTATCCTTTGATTTCTCATCCCTTCCCCTGTGCTTAACGTTTTGATGTAATTTTTTGTCCTACTCCTTTGTTAGAGCTCATTAATCATACGACTTCTTACCTTGAAGATCAGGTTTCTAAGACAAGGTACATGCCAGATTTCCCACACGAACTTGTGTGAGGAAACAGGACATCAGTGGAAGGTATCCTCTGCAAAGGCAGGGAAGGGCAATATGATTCACAGCTTTCCTGTTCTTATATGTTCTGTGATTTCCACACATTTTGTTCCTTTCCATTTTTCACTTCAACAGATTTTTATCTTTTTTTGTATGTTAATAGTGTAAGAGCTTCTTCTGACTTCTTTTTTTTTTTTAATCTCCCCCTAAGAAGTCCCCCTCTCACGATTAGTCAATCTACTAATTCTCTAAATTTCTTAAGTTATCTTCCTTACTTAGAGAAGATTGAGGCAGCTTTGGTGTAGTGAGAACATTGGCTAAAAATGTAAAATATATTTCACCATAATTACTGATTAGGTGTAAGCAAAGTATTTATACATGTTACTTATACAAACCAAGCAAAGAGTGTCTCGTGCCTTTAACTGGACTGATCTAAACACAAAATTATACAGAAGAGTAGTATTTTTTCCACTATGAGTAATGATGATGAGGTAACACTGTTTTGATATTAGGTGATGGCAGAGAAAATAAATATTGCTGTAAGCAGATGAATGGAAATCTGTCCAATACAATTAGTGTCTGACAACATAGAAATTATTTTTAGATTTTTTTGTATAATTAAAGAAACCAGACTTCTGAGAAATTTAATCTATTTGAATAAGGTTAAAGGCTTGAGCTGTTAAATATGCTCATGCTGCTTTGCCGAATCAATGTGACTGCTAATTTCATTTTTCTTAACGTTTATTGTTAATAATAAATGTCAAAAAGTACTCTGTGAAGCAGGAAGGTGGGTACAAAGTCAGAGTTTATAGGAAGAAGCACAAAGGCAAGACATGTCATTTGCTCAGACATTTGTTTCATGCAGTAACAAAGGCTCAGGCTTTAATGCCTGTAGCTGTTGTCATTTCTGTATTCTAATTGGCAAGCTTAGTGCTTTAGAAGTGCACATTCTGGCTAGATATATTACACCCTTTCTTTGGTAATGGGCCCCAGGCAATTTTCACTCTCTTCCAATTTATTAAGAATTTTTGTTTACCTTTGTCCAAATACTAGTCATTAATCACCAGAAAACAGAGCAAACTGTCAAACTCATGTTGCTCAACCCAAAAACATAGACTCTGCTTGCACAGCTCTGGTAATAACTGCAGTGATTTAGCTGGAGTTGAGGAAGGAGGTGTTCCATCATAATCAACCTGAAGACACAGCTGCTGTGTTTGGAGGAGCAGTTCACAACCTCTGGGTGTCACTGCCAAAGACTCAGTTCAACACAGCCTTGGAGTGAGTGACAGAAGTCCACATCATTGAGAAACCTCCTTAATGGAAACAGCAGCACTTGATAATTTGCAGCCCTATTTGAAACAGAATACCTTGGTGAAATACCCTGATATGCCAATCTACATCCAGGCATTAAATTAATTGAAATATTCAGAGCTATAATGTGTTGTGCAGCAATTATCTAGAAGAGCAGTATGGAAATGAACATGTATCAGCAGCTGTGGATGGTCAAGGCAGTTCTTACTGCCCAAATTTTAACTAGTAAAGCATTTGAACCAGTTACTTAGGATCTCTGGGGAATAAAAAGTGACATGACCTATTTCTTTGTCTTCAGCCTCTCCATTTTGTATTTTTTTTTTCTTGGGCAAGCTATTTTTTGCAAATAAAGGCAACCGAAAGACCGAGTTACAACCTCATTAGAATTTTGAAATGTGCTTTCTAACAGATCTCCTACAATGTATAAGACCAGAAGTCCCACTGCACCTTCCCTAACTATAGCATTATTTATATTCCACCTGCTTGTCCAGTCCCATTTCAAAACATTTGTCATCTTAGCTTCCACCATAACCTGTGGCAATAAGATTCTGAATTTAGTTATGTGCTTTGAGGGAAAAGTATTCTCTTTTGTTTGTTTAAGCCTGGTGCTTGATCTCTTCACTTTCCAACCTTACAAGGCATTTGGCTTCTTTTGCTGTTTGTGCTAGAAGTCTGCATTTAAAATTATATTTGCTGCTTCCCTTTAATGGATTCTAAAGTTTTTCCACATTGGTCTCTACCTCGCATTAATTGTGATCTTCAACTCTGCATTTCCTGGAATTTTCTCCCATGTATCCATTCTCCCTTCTTGGTCTTTTTTCTTCCCACCTTTTTTCTTCATTTTTTGGTCTAGTTCTAAATCTCTGTGACTGAGTGTTCCCCATATCTGGGACAGCACTATGCCAAATCTGCACCAGACACAGCTTAGTTTATTAAATCCTACCTCTAAATATATTTATAGAGATTCATCTTTTGTGCCCAACAATAATACCAGCACCACAAACTTGTACATCTGTATAAGTTTTTTGGGTTTTTTTTTAATTGGTGGAAACTCAGTGGAATCCAAAACACATGAAATTACACAAACTCTTCTACCTCTATCTGTTATAGATTATTTTGTCTATGTCATTTCATTTGCCCACAATCAGATTTTTTATTATACTTAATTTCCGTTTTGATATCCTCTTAGGGGGCCATCTCTTTCTTTTATTTCTCTAACTCACTTGTGCATATCTCTCAATAAAAGTAGAAACTGAACAGACCAGAAAATTGAAAAAAAACCTCAGGAGGTGAGGATATATTTTACTTTCTTTCAAAATTAAGCTTAATGGATAGGCAATAGATCTTTCAGTTTTCAAATATTTTCACTACAAACCTCCGGTAAATTGTGTGCAGTGTTTTTGGACACCTTATCTTTATAATCATGTAACAAAAAGCACATAAAAATTTTGGGAAAGAGAGGAAGCAGCATCCTTGTGGAGCAGCGCACTCATCGGTAATCTTGGCTGCTCTGTGTTTTGGTGTTAAGATCCTACAAGTTGAGGTGACTGGACTTGTAAAGAAGTTTCTTCCTTTAAGGTTTTCTGAGTTGAAATATCTCATTTACACACACCTCAGAGAAAAGGCTTTCTTTGCCTATGGGAACATCTTGCCTTTATGTGAACAAAGCTTGGGCTTAGCGAAGAGAATTGAGCAGAGCTGTGGTGTGAAGTAACAATAATAACATTTATACTGCAATAATGGGTGGATTTGGTAAAAAACCTCAACATTGCCCTTACAGCACTCAAGACATATCAAGAATATGAGACTCAGAAGACTTCTTAGGATTTAA
The DNA here is from genome assembly GCA_013399455.1 of Anthoscopus minutus. Lineage (NCBI taxonomy): Eukaryota > Metazoa > Chordata > Aves > Passeriformes > Paridae > Anthoscopus > Anthoscopus minutus. Next base: position 20,232 of record VWYI01048293.1, read on the forward strand.
TTAGAAATTCACTGTATGTGACTACGTGTGCCTTTTAGTTTTGAGGTTTTTCTTTTTTATATCTTCATTTGAATTAAAAGAAAGAAGTCTCAGTATTGAGTCCTTAAAACAAAGGTGAAAAGTTTTTCCTATTCCCATTTTATATGAAGTAAAAATAAATTTAGAAGTATAGAAGATAACTTGCAGAAAAAAAGGAGCCTGGGCTTTCAGTTGGAAAATAAATAAATAAAAGCCTGCTCATGGGTACTCGCTCAGTCTCAAAAGCCTTCCCCCTCAGCAATCTTCTTCAAAGCATAGACCTTCAAATTGTGTTGAAATACTCTAATTTTACATCAATGCTGTAAAATGACACTAGGGCATTAAATCTTTACCACAACATTAAAGCTGACTTCTCCAGAAGACTTTTAGTTGGGTTAGAAGAGGTGGTCTAGACTTTAAAGCACAATGCAGATTAATTTCCTGCATTCAGATGAATGGAGAAATTGTGCTATAGGGCTTTTGTTATTGGGCTGAAGAGCAGTGTTTAGTTGACATTTTTAGGTATGAGAAGTCTGTCAAGAAACTTGTGGTGGTGTTGTTGGCTTAATTTTATGGATGAATTGTCCAGCTATTATCCCTGAACACTCTCAAGGCAGCTACTTTGAAATTGCTTTTTGTTGATAAATACTTGAATAGTGGGGTGTATAGTTGAGCTGTATGAACTGATCTTTCTTCATTTATAGTGACTAGAAAAATAAGATACAAATTTCTTTTCCAGATAAGCTTAAAAAGTATTTCACAAAGGTCAAGAAAATAACATTCCACACTACAGTAACACTTTTGGGGAACATGTTTGGCACTTCACATTTTTACATTAAAATACCATTTCTCATTAAAGAAAACTTCTAAAATTAAGTGATTTTACTGTATAAAATAGAAAAGGTTGGGGGTTTTGTGTTGGTTTTTTTTTTTATTTCATACTTTAATAATCATTGAAATTTAATGCAGATTATTCCAGCCACGGGAAATCTCTCCCTAAGCCCTTTCACAATATGTACAATATATCAATATAACCTTTAACAATATATTCTCATATGTAAAGCTCTTTCCTATTTGAATACATATTGTATGTGTTCTGAAACCTGTGGTTTTGGACAATGTCTTTAATAACAGGCAACTCTTGAAAATATTTTATTTTCTTTGTGCACATATTATTGACTGATATGATAGTTCTAATGGGATTTCTGAAAAGGAAAAGATTGTGTGGCTATACCAAATATGTCACTCTTGCTTTTCTGACTGTTTTCACTGACCTTCAATACCGCTGAGTTTATAATCACTGATAAACTTGCTGTAGTAGCAAAGATTGCTCTGATTTTTCTCCCTTTGCTATTGCTTATACCCCTAAATTTCATGATCTTTACTTCAATTCACCTTTTTTCTTTTCTTTTTGAGATGCCAGCTTGTAAAATTACCATGTCGATGAAGATCATATGCAATCCTCATGAATAAAATATTAACTCAATAATTACTCAAACCATAAAGACAATATTAAAGTGACTTAGTGATTTTTCTAAATTTAAGCCTTTCCTGCACCATGAGGTGGTGGAATGCAGGTCCTGTCTCTGTCTTCTTCATGTGGAGCTTCCATAACTTACCTTTCTCTTGAGAATAGGTTCCTCAGTGTTTCACTCCATTCCAGGAAAGAAAATAGAACATTACCTAAGTGATAATGCTTTAAATGACCTCTGGTCATGCCAGGTGATACATCAGAACTGTGCTTTGCTCCAGCTGAGATTGGGAATCCTCTTGGAGATAGATGTAAATGCCTTGGAGGTTGAGAGAGGTAGAGAAAAGCTTCTGTAAAGAACATGCATCTCTCTTAGAGGGCTTTGAGAACTTGTGTATCTGAAGCCTCTGATCACGTATAAAGATGAGCATGGAGGCTCAGGAAGAAATAGATAATTAGCTCATCTAAAACCATTAATATTTCCAACATTCATACCTTTATATTAATAATTATTAGTCCTGATTATTCTCCTTTTTATCTTTAAAATTTTCATTATTAATTACTTGGCAAACGTTCCTGAAGTTTATCTTAGCCTGCATTTTATAAAGGAGAAATATTCAATAACGTTTCTTACAGTACTATTAGCATTTTTCTTAAAATAAATAAAGTATTTTTCCACTTTTTTTCATTATTCTTTCAAATAAAAAGCTGACAAGAATTTGAAGTTTTGCCAAACAAAATTTAAAAGTCTTTCTAATATCACTCTTCACAGCATAGGTTCAATCTAAATTCGTGTTGGGACCTAACATTTCTTTTTCTTCTCCTCCAAAATGGAATTCTCTATGCTGCAATCACAAGCTGTTTTTTCTAGGTCTTACTGCTTGAATTCTTGATGCAATATAGTACAATTCTCTTAGCTATGTAACTAAAGTCACAGTTTTTACTGGTGAATCCTATCAGAGACTTTCTGCTCTTTCTCTGACTTGCTATGCCTTAACGTGAATCACTTTGCTTTGTATCAGAGATTCCAGAGTGTTTTGGCAGCTTTCAGAAAAGCGCCTGGCATCAGTCTTTCTCTATGATTACCATGGAGACAGGAGCAGACAAAAAACTAACGAGGAGGACACTAAGGGCATATCTCAAAACCATCCTTATGTGCAAGAAAAAAAAAAAATAAAACAGAGTAAAACCCCATTAAAACCATTGCTACCAAAGCTGGTAAAGCTTGGAATCTGCCATATGAGGATGTCCCACAACGCCCTGACTCCTGTCACCAGGCTGTGGTTCCTTCACAAGCACTGAGGAAGTTCTAACCTCATGTGAAGGAACTTTCCTGGCAGGTCCTTGGGAAGAGGTCCCCAGATATGTGGTGTAAGTTGATGTGCCATTTGTGACAGTGACCCCAATGATTTTCAGTCAGGACCCTTTGCCTTCCCTTCACTGGTATTCACACTGCTTGTCTATTCCCTTGAAATAAAAAAATTGTTTCTCCTGGTAACCTCATGCCTGAGGAGAGTTCATCTTTCAGCTGAAACTGCCCTTATTAATCCTCATGGCAAGTGTAGAAATAAACAAATCAAAGGAGAGGAGGAAGGACAGAAGAAAGCTTGGCAGGAAAAGACTCGAGGACTGGGCAAAGCATTTATTCTTCACATATTACTGTGGGTCATTTTACCAGTGGATTTTTTTTTTCCCAGTGGTCTTGTAGTTTGAATTTTCTGCAGGTTTCCCAACCCTTGATTGTTGGGAAGCAGGGAGGATTGAGGGATGCTGACATGTTGATGTGCATGGTGGAGGAGAGCTCTGGATGCCTTTCATAGTTTTGGAGCAGGAACTGAAATTTCTTTTTACTGCTTTGTGTATCACTTTGTTTAAAATAAATTAGCAGATATGATTAAGCATTCTTCATAAAGAACTCCTGTGGTTTCCATTGGTGAAGTATGCTTGATGGCATAATACTTAAGGTACTAGATAACTGCCAGCCTGAAGGGAAACTGGATAATTTTAACAAAATTAAGTCTTGACAATATTGCATGGATCCCACCATTCATGGTTATGAGTTATACAAAGCCAAAGAGTCATGGCAGGAATTCAACTACAGGTATAAAACCCTTTTCAGGACAAAAAACCCCAAAAGACAGAGCATAACAGATCAACAGCTGAAAAGAGAGGGCCTTATTTTCTCAGGTAGTGTATTTTGGTGATAGGAACACAAGAATTAAGTGCATTAGTCACAGATAGTGCAATGAAATGCAAAAATCTATGTTTTTTGTTGCCCAGTGCCAGCCACTTTCTCAAGGTGATTTTCAATAAGATACAGCAATGCCACTGTGATAAAGTGTTTCAGATTAGTGTTGGACCCTTTAATTTTACTTTGAAATAAACTTTCTTAAAATAGATAACAGTCCCTGTTATCCCTATTTACTAACCTTGAAATTATTGCCGTGAGTTTGGAGTTACTTAAACAACTCCAGTGATTTGCCCTGAACATCTCAGAGAAATTAAAGTAGCAACTGTAATAAAATAGAGATCAGCAATCTGTTTACCTCCATTTAGTTTCAATACATGTCCCCATAATAAGGAAATTCTGGAAAATTCTCTTTACCTTCTTTCTTCTCAGTGCAATTCTGGCTGAGCTTTTTGAAATACTTGTGTGTGTGTGTGTGTGTGTGTGTGTGTGCAGAAAGAGTCAAGTGTCATTCTGAGAAAGCTGTCATCTTTGTTCAAGGCTGCTGGTGTCTGAATTTGTGCTGTGCATTAGCTTTTCCTTATAGGTTTTCAAGGGCCAGCTGCCCGTACTTTATTTCATTTAATTTTGAATACTCCTATTTTATGGCTTGGAAAAACAAGGAAATATGGCTTGTCTGCTTACTTAAAAAGAATAAAAATGAACATCAACACCTTAATGTGATTTTTAAGCAGTGGCAATGGGCCTAGAACACCATATTAATAGTGATAGAATGGTGTGCTTCTGGGAAAAATCCTGCTAGCTTTATTCATACAAGATGTTTGGTGGCTTTTGTGGTAACATTTTGTCCTGAATGCAGTGAAATTTGCACTGCAGGTATAAAGACAACTGCTTTTTTAAATGCAATTTTGAGAGGTTTTGTTTTCTTTTAAGGTTTTGATTTTTTGAGGGTTTTTTAGCATCAAAAGGAGCCTC
>VWYI01048306.1:0-10220 GCA_013399455.1 Anthoscopus minutus
TAGATAAATGTCTAAACCAGCTATGCACTACATGAAGGAAAACACAGTTGAAGAAATAATATTACCAGGTCATAATTTTTAATCATCCTGAAAAGCAAGAAAATTTATGCAGAAGTTTTTAGCAAACAGTACTGAAGTGTGTGAATGAAGTGGCAAAAAGTAAAAAAATCCAAAGTATTAAAAACACATAAAAATGCATATTAGCAGTGTTTTATAATATGTTACTGCTTTGAAAATATTGTAGAGGTTAAACAGAAAAGCTAGTATGGCTTGACATTCAAATCTATGTCAGAAAGCTTTGGAACTGGACTCTGGGCTGAAAGTGGCCTGAAACTTGGAAATTTCAAGTCCTCTTCAATTTAACATATGGCATAATGTTTACTGGATTGTCACATAGGATAAAGAAACAAAGACTAGGTTGTAAAGCCATTGCAAAGTCCTACCTTAGAAACACAGGACTGGAAAAATCCACTTAGGTGATCAAGACCAGTCTTCTACTGGAAATGATAGAATATACATGAGAAACAATAAATATTGCATATTTTATGAGGCAGGGAACACCTGAACTCTATTGAAAACTAAATTAGCTTGTCAGGGGGAAAAAAGCCCTAGCATTTCAAATATGTTAATCTGCAAGCAATAAGCTTGGGTATCCTCAAACCAAAATCGGGATCAGATTATATTTCCATTTTTTTTTTCCATTTTCTTATTTCCAGACAAGGCTGAAATCACTTTATTGAGACTTCTCAGATAGATAAAGCAGGTCAATTTTAAATTCAAGTTCCAGACTCAGAGCAGAATGCCAGCGGTATATTTAGAACAATCACGTTGTCAGTGAAATCTTTGGAAGTCTAGCTAAGAAACTGAAGGGATGGTGCTGTGATCACAGGGGAAAAAAAGCAGTCTAGGATGCAACTGCTAAAAACTTCACACAGTTATCCATGGACATATTTTTAGTAACTCTAAGTCACTTAAAGCAGTTTACTCAAGCAACTGTAAATTACATTAATACCTTTCAGGCCTTGTGTTGTTTATTAAAAGCAGAGTCCAGGGGTTCAGTTAAATTAATAATAAATTAAAAAATAATTCAGTGAACTTTCCCAACTCCTAAGTTCAAACACACAGAAACTTTCTACACGAGTCATTACATTGGATTTGATGAACTCTGAGGTGTATGTGTACACCTGTTGCTGTGCTAGCCACATTATTCCCTGTGGGATTTATTTTTCCTGTAATCTTGTCGTTACTAAAGACAACTACATTAGTCACTTAACAGGTAATTTTCTTACAAATATGCATCAGGAAGGCAGCCAAGAAGAGCTTTACATTTCAGCTGATCCTGAGAACAAGCACTGATCCCAATATTTCTAGGAGCATGTATTAAACAATTAAACCAAGAGGCAAACACCAAAACAGTTTTTTATTCTACTTACATTTTAAGGTTTTTAGATTTTCAAAGCACTTGGGAAAAGCATATTTGGTCATTATTTGTGGGAGAGTCTACATCTCTACTCTTTCCTGTGCTAGACTCTGCATCTGAAGGTATGGATTTTGATGTACCGAGGTTTATCATACAGTTTAGTAACATGCTTTAGTAACATTGAGAATTGGGTCTTTGTGCTGGACTCTTGTGACTGACCTGATAAGACTAGGAATGGTTCTCACTCAAATGGCTTCGCCACGTGTTGCTCTCCCTTCTGCTCTCATTTCCACCTAAAGATAAAAAAATCAAAAAATTTACCAGAAGAGGGGTAGCACCTCAAAGGAAAACCTAAAATTCCTGAATACAGATAAAAATCCCAAGGAATAAATGGTACTACAGTAACCAGAATTATGGCAAACAAGAAAAAGTAAGCCACAGCAAAGTACAGTAGCGCACCATTCTGGTTTCAGCTGGGATAGAGTTAATTGTCTTCTTGGTAGCTGTTACAGTGCTGTTTTGAATTCAGTATGAGAATAATGTTGATAGCATGCTAATATCTGAGTTGCTGAGTGGTGTTTACCCAAAGTCAAGGACCTTTCAGTGTCATGTTTTGCCAATGAGCAGGTGCACAAGAAGCTGGGAGGAGCATAGTCAGGACAGCTGACCCAAACTGTCTGAGGGGCTATTCCATACTCAGAACAGCAGGCTCAGTGTATGAACTGGGGGAGCTGGCCAGGGGCTGCTGATCACTGCTCAGGCCATCAGTCAGCACATGGTGAGCAATTGTGTTGCACATCACTTATTTCTCTTGGAATTCATTCCTCTCCGTCTCCTTTTCATTTACTATTATTATTGTTGTTACTATTACAATTACTGTTATTATTATTCTTAATTATTATGTTTAAAATTGTTTCAATTATTAAGCACTTCTTATCTCAATGCATGAGTTTTACTGTTTTTTCCTTTTTCTCCTGCCTAGCAGGGCAGGGCAGGGCAGGGCAGGGAAGGGAAGTGAGCAAGTGGCTATGTGGTACTTACTTTCCAGCTGGGGTTAAGCCATGACATGTACATACACTCAGAAAAATGTCTTCACCATCAACATTTCTCACTTATTATTCAAATGCCACTGACCCACTTACAGAAAGTTATTTTCTTGAAGTACTTGCATCACCTTGAAGGAGACAGGCACTTTTCATTCCATTAACACTTAAGACAGGTGTTAGGAAAATCCACAGAACTAGGTTTTTTTTAAACTAACTGATCACAGAGGTGAGTCACATCAAGAAGTCTAAAACCTCTGACTTCAGATTCAAAGATTTTTTTTTAACCCTCTAGAACTGTCCTTAGAGATCATTTAAAAGAAGAGAACTAGAAAACTAAATTTGTGCCATTGTGAGGTACCAACAACATGACAACAATAATTACGCTGTAATTATTTTAATGTCACTCCTTAGGTAACAGAAAGGACTGCAGTGCTAGACAGTCAAAGATGAAATAGCTTTAGTTATGCTCTTACATAAAAGTAGGTCTCATTATGTAAATATTCCTTCTCTCTTTGACTGAAATACAGATATAGGTTTCTAGGTTAGTAGTACACAATATTTCAACTCAAACATCAACACCATATAGAACATATATAGGTTATTGACTAGATGATGAACAAGTATTTTTTGAGATGTATCAGTATATGTGCTTTACCTGAAATTAACTGAATTTAATTCTACCTTCTTCTTCTGCAACTAACCAGTTTCCAATTCCTTATGCAGACAGAATTACTCTGCAGAGCAATTGAAAGATTAGTCTTGTACAAGAGAAAACAAATATCAAAAAGCCCCACAAAAACATGGCACAAATCTACATAATGTTTTAATTTTTACAATCAAGTTACTTAATATTCACAAGTAGTATATGCTTTTTAATACTGACATTAAGAAAAACAGTAATTACCTCTTTTATACTTTTTTCTTTTTATTTTTTTTAAGGGAAACAAGACCGCAAAAGTAGCATAGCTGCAACAGCTTCCAGCTCTGTACCACTTCTGCTATTAAATAGACAGGCTTTATTTTACAAACTCAAAGTTCTTTTCAGTTCTTTCAGTTGCCAAGTAGACAAAATCCTCTTGCTATCCTTCAGTTCACACACCACCTCTCACGTTCCATTCCTTCATCTTCTCACCCCCAATAATATGGTTCTCTTCTCTCTGAGCTTGGACTGCCTTTGAGATGGGACTGCCTTAAGCTGGGAATCATATACCTTAGCACATTCACAGCTGGGTGCTACTGTTTCTCAAAGTGAAGGGGGCTAATTTCCTAAGTCTGTAATATCAAAGCACAGTGTTATCAAAAAGGACTAAATGTAATCCTCAATTACAGAATGGAGGAGTGAGAAAGAGAAGTGATTCTGTCTTTTTACATCATGTTTTTGAGTTACATGTATTCCTCCTGCCATTGCATTGAGTAGAAGTACTCCTAAATTAATTTAAATTGCTATAAAAAAAAGCTTGGATAGAAATACCCTTCAGGCTGCCATACAAAGGTGCTTAGCTGGAACAAGGATTACACCCGACCCTACCCACTCTCCATGCCCCAAGAGCCATTGAAGAAATACAGGATCTTCTAATTTTGTTTATTTGTCAGTGTATCAAACCCACTATTCATGCATATATTTTGTGTGCTTCATGAAGATATTAAAGAAGTATTTAGAAACAACTGATTCATCAGCAAGCATTGACATGGGCATCTATGAGGTCACAAAATTTAAGGTTCTGAAAATCACAACTTTCAAAGTAACAACAGTGTAAACTACATTATAACGCTTGTTATGATGGTGAAGTAGTAATAAAATATTTTGTGGAAAGACTGTACACCAAATTGCATTCTTGTTGTATAAATTTAATGCAGCTGTACTTTTTGAGTAGAGATTTACCTCTTTGGATTACATCTGTATCTGTTTACACATCTGCATGTGTTTACAAATTTTTATAGTCGACAGAGCAAAATCCTAAAATGAATACTAGAAATTCTTTTTCTATGATTGACTGACTACTGGGTTCTTATAAAGCAGGTAGATTCTTAGCTGATTTGTTTAATTTTGAATTTTGAATCATCTCCTTTTTTAAAACTGGTATAACACATACACTAACTAAAAAAATAAAATACCCGAGGAACAGAAACACAAGAATGATATTCAGTGAGGCTTTACTCGGAAATGAATCATCAGCTTTGTGAATCCTATGTTTGTATAAATCTGTATGGGTACAGGCATTTGGAGCAACATACAAAATAAGTGGCCACATGCAGGTGTACTATCCCCACCTCTTTCTTCCAGAGCCACTTTGCAGGTGCTGTGAGACTAAGACTGCTTGCAGTGAAGTCCTCAGAAATAATCTGGAAGCACCATATGTACCTGCTGAATTTAGGACAATCTGACAACCTTCTTAACACCTCATTCCTTTCGAAACAGCCATTGGAATAATGATTTTAAAGCAATGAAGTGTAATATAGATTTATTTCCTTACATTTTCACGACAGTTTCAATTCTTTTTTGCTCACAACAATCACACCTTGGAATGATGACCTATAACCCCTTCTTTAGAGTAGTCATGCTTACTATAACAAGGGAAGACTTACTTTACTTAATAATAGTAATCTAAAGGTTAGGCATCTCAGACCAATCTGGCTTAAAATCTAACTAAATACATATCTCAGTTGATCATAAGCAGTTAATAATCAATATCCATCAGACAGGATTCCCTAATTTTAACCACTTATATGTGTATTAGCTATGTTGCCTACGCTGGAAAAGCTCTTTCTGTTGTAAGTTAAAAGATGTGAGTATCTCCAAACAGCACGTCATCCTGCTTGTTTTTATGGTGGAAAGAATTGCCCTCTAGATGTGCCCACCATATTTTAATTAGAGATTGAAACAGATAAATAGCAGATAAAACCTTTAGGCATCTCTTAGGCAGTTATGATGTGTTTTCCAGTTCCTTTGCTCATCTTGATGCAATGCAAAGCAGCAAAATAAGAAAGTAGATGTGCCTTATGGTGCACGTCTTTCTAAAACATGTTGAAAGGCCATTTACTTTGATGACAGGTGAGCATTGAATGCAGTTTACCTTTGACTATAGCTCTATTCTGTTGTAAGAGCAAGTAAATTAAAAACATATTCATCCTCTTTAGCCCCTAAACTCTTTATTTTTTTAACCAAGAAAAGAATAGCAAGCCTTACAAATCTCAGTCCTTGACCTTGACAATAGTTTTTCAGAGTTCGTTTTACCAATCATCTACTGTCATTTTGTTTTACATGCCACATCACCTTTAGCTAAAGTTATATCCCACTGTAGTCCTAAGACCTTGTCAGAACGCTTCTGGCTGCAGCTCATTGAGTTAATTTTTCCATTGCACTTAATAAGTGTATGGTTTGGGTTTTGGTTTGGTTTATTTTGTTTTTGTTGCTGTTTTGGTTAGTGGTTTTGGGGGTTTATTGGTTTTGTTGGGGTTTTGGATTTTTTCTGTAGAGGAACTGCTTTTGACTGGTGCTTTAACATGTTGTGTGAGCTGATCCCTTAGCTTGTCCCAGTTTTAGGAAGTTCTGCAGTGAGTTTTCTTTGCTTCTAAAATTTATAATTTTGTTTTTTCTAGATCTTTTTTACCTTATGAATTTTCGGAGTTTGACTTCTGCTATGTTCTGAGAAAAATAGAAAAGCAGGCATTTAATTTTTTGTCGTCTGAATCCAAATCTCAGCTTTCATATTTATAGGAGCTGTTGGCCATCTAGTCCCATGCAATTTTAGATATATGCATAGATAAGGTGAGCCCTTTCATAGAGTAAATTTTTCCCTAATATTAAAGAATGATGTAGGAATATCTTTTAAATATGTCTGAATTAATTTTTTTAGTTAGCAACATTTCTGTATAAAATTTGTAATGAGTGTCATGGCTATTTGGCTTTTCAGAAGTGAAATTTTAAGAAATTTGTTTTATTTCAATAAAATTAACTGAATTATGGGCATGCTGATAAACAAAACTTATCTAGCAGGAGAGCACTAGTTGTTATTTAAAAATCTTACTCAATTTCTAGTAAGAAAAAGAAAGCTATATCTTTATGAAGTTGGAATATCTTGGATGCTTAGTGCTTTGTATTTGAAAGGAGCCAAGTTCAAAATTAAGTTATGCTAGTAATTTAGCTATGGTGACTTGGTAATAAAAGCTAATACAAATTCAGTTTAAATGAGCATAGCTAATAGCAGATAATCTAATGTCCCAGCGTCTGGGTCCAGCTACAAACTCCAGCTGCATTCCAGCTTCATATCAGGTAGAGACTAAACCTTCATCCCTTTCCCCTTCTTGTTTGCAAATGCATAGGGAATAGGAGGTGACTTATTTGATTAGTAACCACACAGACAGTGCTCACAAATTCAGATATGCAAGAATTGTTTTAGAAACTATAAAAACATGCCTTGCAATTTATCAGGCAATAACAAGAGCCAAGGGTACACCATAAGAAATAATGATTAAGGACTGACTGAGAAATGTATCAGTAAAATGCACTTTATCAGATTCATTAAGAATACTAGCTGTTAAAGAAAGAGCAGCCAGTCTCATGAAACTAACCAAAGAAATATAGTTGCAAATGTGATTAACTCATCTTCTTTGGGCAAAACCGAAAGCAATTATGTTGAAACAAAAAAGATTACATCCTAATTAAGGTACTCCTTTTAAGATTGATGGTGAGAGCAAGAATGGAAAACTCTGGAAACTCCGCCAAACTTGAAACTGTGTTTCATCTGATTATTTGATTTACTTATGTAGAAGAAATAGAGGTATTTCTGCTTTTCCCAACTCTGCTTTCTGCTCTGCACATTGCAGTTCATTCTGTGAGAGTCAGCAGCAGTTTAACCAGCCAGTGTGTTGAAATATTTTAGAGTCTAAATCTTTCCAAAGTAATTCTAGGCAAATGACCAAAGATCCAGTATTGGGAATGTAATTGCCTTGACTCTTAGCTTTTGTGAGGTGCATCAGTTGCAAGGTGGGCTAGCCTTTGCCACCTGGAGGTGCTATGGAAAGTATTTGAGTCTTCTCTCTTTTTCCATGTTTTTAAGGAGAAGCCATGATGGCATAAATTTCAAGCCTGATAATAAATACAAAAAATTCATATACTTTTATGGTGTCATTCAAGCTACAGGACCTTAGATTGGTTTCAACATTAGCAGGATAAATCTTTGTCTGATAAAAAAGGCCTTTCAATTAGTATCACAACAAAAGTCAGCTTGCTGCAGTATTTCCCATGAAAGAGGACTTCTTCTCTTTCTGATCAGAGCTTGAGTTGATGAGGAAATCTGCATGATGAATCTATTCTTCAAAACCAGTGATATACATGGAGAATTCCAGCTTAAACACACAAGAAGTTGCACTTCTTGCAACTGTGTCCAGCTTCTCACACCTTACATCTCTATCTCTATCTCTACCTCTATCTCTATCTCTATCTCTATCTCTCTCTATCTCTATCTCTATCTCTATCTCTATCTCTATCTCTATCTCTATCTCTATCTCTATCTCTATCTCTATCTCTATCTCTATCTCTATATATATTTTTGTAGCTATCACTTTATATAAAATTATTCATCTATGTCACTAAAAAGTCTTGTGGTCTGGACTCTGTAGTCCCATATAGAAATGGAAGGATTGTCTTCAGCACCATTTTTTGTGACTGTTGCTCCATTTGGAGGGGAGAGAATGAGTTTATCTAACCATGCCCCCTCATAAGATGCATGAGAGGAAACAGCAAAATCATAAAACCATTAATGTTTTTGGCTCCACATACTCTCCTGTATTCTGTTCATAACATATTCTCCAGGATTTTGTTATGTTTTCAGCTTGAATATTAATTTAAATGTTTTAAGTGAAAACCTGAGGTGCTACTGTCTCAAGATCTGACTGGACACAATCCTTTCTGTTGCAAAAGTACTGAAAGAACTGACAGCCTTTGCTAGGAGTGAATGGTCTCATGGCAGAAAGGCAGAGTTGTTGCCCAAACATAACTGATGAGCATCACCTGAGATGACCTAATTATTCAGGATGTCTTTGATATCCAGTACAGAGGAGTTGCAGGTGTGACACAAGTCCTATGAGACCTGCAGCTTTGGTGCCTTTGTAGAGGCCCCTGAATCAGACCCTTGTTGACCACTGAAATGAGCATGTTCCAGATGGATCTCAAGTCAGTGGACATGAAGTGGCAGAATTCTTTCATAAGCAATATCTGGAAACTCTTTCCAGAGCCAACAGATCACTCAGCATACATCAGACAGGGAAGCTGAAGTATGGCTGAGTGGCTGGAGTTGAGATAAGCACACTTCAGATGATTCTTGCTGCAGCTCTTATCTGAAAGATGATGGAAGACTGTGAGATAAGAGGACTTAATATTGTGACTGGATCTATGAATCTTATTTTGTGAAGGTTCCTCCATAGTTGAGAGAAAACTGCAATTTCCCAATGAAGATAGAGAACAGACTGCTGTAATGGATTTGGGTCAGATTTGGGTCTAGACTAATTGTATACTAATGATCCCATGATAGTCTTCTGTGGGGAATCCCTTTGTCTAGTTCCAGGCAAGTTTAACATATTGTTTCTGAGACTGCTGGCTCTGTGTGGAACTAGTCACCTCAGCATTGCTCATCATGGGATTTAGTAGTCCAAAAGTAGTTTACTCAAGATCTTTTTTCCATTTAGTGGGCTCAAAATGTCAATCTGATAATTTTACCGCAGCCCAAATTATGCAACAATTGTCCAGGAACGCAAAGAAGAGGGAACCACTGACTTTTCTCTCCATATATCCACAGAACCTAAGGCTGAATTTGATCATGTGGATGGATGTGTGTGCATTGCCTGCTGAGTCAGGAAGCTCAGTGCAAGCCATGCATCTTGCAACTGCTGCAAGCCAGCTCATTCCTGGCTTGGCAATTATCTGCATTGCTCTTTAACCCAGACAAACAGTGTGGAGCTCAGCTCAGGGATAAAGTTCAAACTATCTCTCTGGACTTTTAAAATCTCTCCATATCTTAAGGGACATCCTGCTGAAAGACTTGAAAAGTACGCAACTATCCTCTTAGTAAAAGAGTTAATATTACCTACACACTTGTTGCTCTTTGACTGACCTTGATGGTCTCAGGAAAGTAATAAAGAAGGAAGACTGCATCAGAGCTTTAGAAACCTTTGAAAAGCTATTCTGTCCACAGCTACGTAGAGCTTTCCATAGGAGTTTGTCTTAGAGGCAGTCGATGCAGAGATAGGAACAGCAAGCTATCCCAGAAGGTTAATGGAGAAGGGCACCTGATCTGTTTGTGAATCAGAGGCTGTTCCCATGGGAGAATTCTTGCTGAAGGAGTATTTAAGTGCAAAAAAATTGGTGAAATTTTGTAAAAATTGGTAAAAATTTGGTAAGATATTTTTACTGAATATGTAAACTCTTGTCCAAAATAACCGCTCTCTTTCCTGAAAGTAACAAGTGCAATTAGGACATTAATAACCAGATTAATAGGCAGTATTAGGAAGGCTCCTGGAAGCATACCAAGTGTACAACTGCACATTCAGTTAGAGAGAGCTGTCAGAGTATATGAGCATTTCAAACAGGAGGGCAAGGAGTGCTTTGAGCTCTACATGTAATGTTAAGAGCAAAAACACTACAGAAAACTACTAAAAATAGTGTTGTTTAGCAATGTGCTTATTCTGTGTACCCCACTTGGAAGGCAGAAGTAACACCAGATATCTGGAAGCCAGCTGGAAGCAAATAGCTGTTT
>VWYI01048338.1:0-15728 GCA_013399455.1 Anthoscopus minutus
GTGTTGGGAGTTCTATAGTGACACAGCATCTATAGGGTTTGTTGTAGTCTTTGACTTTGTAATTGAATCTTAAAAGCATTCAGCTCTATTCAGTGTTAATGGCAAACTGGAGCATATGACTACTACTCTGTAAATCTTTTGACAGAAACTTAATTTCATAGATGTCACTCATAGTATTTAATACCACATTTCCTTCATTATAATTCCAAGAACATATTAGGATAAGTGCTTGAGCAATTAGTATCAATTGCTCTGTGTTTTTGCCTGTAAGTAATTTGCATATTTAAATACGTATGTTGAGTTAAAATAGATTTATGCTGTCCTCCACAGGAAAATTTTAATACATTTGATTTCTATAATACAATAATTTATTTTTTTATTCTCCTTTGAGAGAGGGATGTTACAAAGATTTTTCAATAAAAAAATCCACATCTGATATTTTCAAGAACATATAATTTTGTAGAGAATAATTGTAGTTACTGAATTATACGTAATAGTATGACAGTTATGTGAATTATAAATTCATTAATTATAGCTGATGAGTTATAGAAAGAAAAATTTGAAATGTTTGTTATGAACTTCTTGTTTACCTCTTTATGACATGTATCTTGTTATTAATAATCTTGTGCTAACATACTCTTTTAATGTGAAAATTACCTGACGTCGTCCAAATTACCATGCCATTTAAGTCTTACAGCCAGTGCCTTGTCATTTCTAATAGAAAAATCTTTAGAAATCCTGGATCACTTTTTGAAACACTTGAAAAGAAGGCCTTGGAGGCACCAATGTTTACTCTGCTTTTGCTGACTCTAAACCAAGAAGAGGACAAGGGCCATAAAACAATGGAAGGATTGGATAGGTGCAGGAAGCAGTGGCTCCCATAAGTGTGTGAAAGAGCTCAGCATCTCCTGAAATGCTGGTTCAAGGCAGTGGTGACTGGTACACTGCCTGTCCTTGTCCATCTTCTCCAATACTGAAGGACACAGATGTCTCAGCACTTGCCAGTACAGCACTGATACCTCAGGTTAGTGATGAGCTATATCTCTTGATGCTCTTAGAGGAATAAAGGAGCTATGCCAGCAGTTGTGAGAGGACTTCCCTGATGTGAGGGAAGATGGAATGATGAAGAAGAAATGGAAAGAGCAAAGTGGAAAAAAGTAGCTGCAACTATATAATGAGTTCTTCACTTTTTGTAGGCAAAGCTCAGGGAACAACCTGGAGAATAAAGACCCTGGCCAGATTCTCAAGCTAGTGTAAAAATATTCTGCATCTCACAAATAAGAAGTATACATGGACACTGGCCTTTAAGTGCCATAATCTCACACTGCTTACAGTATGGACAGCATGGGGAAAGGAATGAATTCTGTCTGCTTATTGACCTGGCATCTCACTAGACCCAGTATTTATTTCCTTACTGAATACTTAATATGTAGTCTTATATAATATAGTGAGCTATCAGCAAACCAACTAATGAGTTCTAACTTTAATTATATACATATTGGGCTTATCAAGGCACCTTTTTGGGGCAATATAGCAACTGGGAAATAGATGAGTTAGCATGGATTTTTAGAAGTAAGGGCTAGTTAAAGGTTGAAAACTTTAGGGAGACTACAACAAAACAGTTGGCAGGGGCAAAATTTATGTGCCTTTATGAAAAAACAATGTAAATTGCTAGGAGCTTTACACATCTAATTTTGCATAATTTTTAAATTGAAAGATATACTGAGTTTCAAAAGTGGACATGACAGGAAAGGTGAGGTGAGCTAAGAAACTAGATTTAATAAAATAAATCACATCTGAATGTCTAAATCATGGAGATCAGTTCAGACTTTTTCCCTTTTTAGTAATAGATTTAAATAAAAGTGTAAGTTTTCTTCCAAAAACTTTGTTTTAATGGCTAAGAGATTTCTAGAATAAGGACCCTTGGATGAAAAGGGTTATAAGTTATGAAGAACTAGTATGACTCCTATCATAACTATTTTCTTTAGACTTTTGCATACAAACTTTTGTTTGCCTGCCTGCACAGCAGATGTAGAAGTTTTTAGTTTTTTTTCTGGGAACACATCCTGGGCTGATAAACTTAGAAGTCTGAGCTCAGTACACTTTTTCTGCTGTGTAAACATGCAAATCTGTGTGACCAGCTTGTGGTGGTTGTAAATTTTCATCAGGCTTCCCACAGATAATTTTAAGTGCTTTCACTCTGGTTTTGGCAAGGGAGTTGTTCTCTGTTCCTATAGCTGTTGCACAGCTGATATAATATAACAGACCATTGCAAAAGCAGATGCTTACAATGGATTTTCTCCTACTGCTCAGAAACAAAAGTGAAGGCCAGGGTGAGCAGCAGGAGGTCAACCTATCTTTATTTGATTTAATTCTGTCTGAGTTGTATCCTGTAAAACCTAATGAAAACTCAATATTATCAGCATGGTGTGGCAAACTATTCAACAACTTGAACTGAGAAAGTTCTTGATGATTAATTCTTTCTTCTATATGCTCTGCATAAAGCTGCTGGGCAAATGTATTCAAATTTGTCAGAAACCAAACAGGAAAGACTCCCCCATGTAGTTTCCTACACTTGTTTCCATATGACTTTTAGAAAAGAGAAAAAGAAAGCAAATGAAATTGCAGACAGTATGAAAAATGCATCTTGGCAGCAATTCTCAAAATTACAGCAGAGTTTATTCTTCTAATATTATTTTTAAAATATGTCTTGTCTGTTAGTTTTACCATTTGAAAGTTATAGCTTGAACCACCTCTTCTGTCAAGTCATAGACTGAAACTCAGACTTCAAATCATACAAGGATTTTATGCTTTATCTCATTGATAAGGTTTCTTTAACAGTTCATGAAATGTCATCACCTCTGGAGACTACTTACTTAACCCAAACAAGGGCAGCCACCTGCACTGAATTCCTGACTAATTGTCCATGTCCTTTCTTAATTCCTTCTTCAGCTGATAATTGCCTCTTCAGCACATGCTAAATTCATTGCATTAGTCAACATATTTGTTTGCTTGAATAAACTTTCAAAACATTATTTTTATAGTAAACAAAGGGTATTATTTAAATTTTCTTTAATAGCACTGCAGTCTCATGTTTTGCTTCAACCAGTAGCACGGAATTTGCATTTCTTACAATTTTTATGAAAGATTATTTTTTCAGCTCCTGTTTCTCTACAGACCCAACTGGTCTGCTGGGGAAAAAAATAACACTTTCTGCAGTTATCAGAAAGAAATGCATAACTGCATTTTTTTTCTTTTTAAAATGATTTTGAGGTTATGTCACATTTTTTTATCTCACTAGAACATGCTAGAATAAAACTAAAACCAAGATAGCTTGATCATCTTTAAAAACAAGGTCAAACAGACAAGGAACTTTGTGAAGGAGAAAATCAATGGACATTGTTGCTGGAAGTACTTATGGCTATAGCAGATGGACAAAATACTCAGCTTGCATATGTCTGTTTGATAGTAAATGAAACATGGTATATAATTAAATTATGATTTTAAATTTGATTCTAAAGTATAATCTTTTAGATTAGAAAACAGAACAAAAATGCATCTTGATAAACATCATATTGTTTGATATTTTCTGCCAATATACATTCATGGAGCTGGCAGCTGGTGGTAAGTAACACAGCCACAACACCGTTTCATGCATCTCTTCTCCCAGCCAGGACAATGAATCCAATGAATTATTCTTCAAGGAATTAAAGGACACTTCCAAATGAAACGTCCTTGACCTTATGGAGGACATCAAGTCACTAGATATGGAAGCAGCACAGATGGCACAAACAGGTCCAGAAGACAGGGACATAGGCAAGGCATAGATGTTTAATGTTTTGTTTGCCTCTGTCTTCTATGCTTTATGGGTTAAGGGGGTTCCAGTGCCCTGTGCTTGAGTACTATGGCTGTAAGAATGATAAAGTCCCAGCTAAACTCTGAAGTTGTGCCAGATCTGATGCTCCAGCTGTACTCCTATAGATCCATGGGGCCTGATAGTGTTCTTCTGAGAACACTCAAAGAGAGGCTAATCTTAGAATCACAGAATGGGTAAAGTTGGAGGAGATCACAGTGAAGTCATCTGGTCCAATCTCCCTGCTCAAGATGGTTCATCCCAGTGCACATTGCACAGAATTATGTCCAGATGATTCTTTAATATCTGCAGTGGGGGAGACTCCACAATCTCTCTGAGCAATATGTTCTTGTGCATGGTCACTCACATAATAAAAAAAAAAATTACCTCTTAGTCAGGTGAAACTTCTTGTACATCAGTTTCTGGGTATTGTCTCTTGTCCTATTTCTCAGCACCACTGAGAAGAGTCTGGCTCCATCATCTTGACATGCTCTTCAGATACTTATAGACATGGATGAGTTTCCCTTTAATCTTCCATTCTCAAGTCTGAAGTTTCTCTGAGTCGAGAGATCCAGATCTCTCAGTCTATCCTTGTAAGAGGTGGTCCAGTCCCTTAATCATCTTTGTTGCCCTCAGGCACATGGTATTTCTTGGGACTGTCTTGTGCAAGTCCAGGAGCTGTTTGATGATCCTTGTGAGTCCCTTCCAACTAAGGATATTCTATGATTATCATGTTTTTCAGAACTATAAAGAACATTGCCTACATGGAATTGCTGTTTGACTTGGGCTTGACTGTAGCTGTGCCCTGGACCCGGGGCATCCAACTACTGTGTATGGCAAAATGCAAATTGCTACTGTTTGTTCCCGCTCACTCTGCAGGGAGGGTGCTCTGGGACAAGCCAGCTAACTACAGCAGCCTTTGCAAGATTATGCTCCTACAACAGCCTGCACACGCTGGCATGAACCCTTGCACAGAGAGCATAAGCAGTGCCCTGAGGCTCCTGTTATTCTCATCTGGAGAACTGAAACATGACTAATATGAGGTGCAATGAACATGCTCTTTACTCCCTTGTCTGGCTATTGAAAATATACCACAATTTTGCCTTTTCAGAGACCTAGATTCAGAAAAGAAAGATAGGACCAAATCCACACAAGCATGTAGGCAGGTTGATAACTGCCTTTCCTATTTTTTAGCAATTTCATAATATTTTCTCATGAAGAAAATTCATAAATCCAATTTGGCAATGTGAGAGGGGAATTTACAACATGTAGAACAGTCCACAGGATTAGATTAAGATAATTTATAGCAGATTATGAAGAGCTTGCTACAAGGAATATTTTTACTTAAGGATTCTCATTAGGAAATAATTTAAATTTTTTTTTACAATTTTTTATTGATATTTTAATGGCTTAAATAATAATATAATCAACAATAGGAGATAACTGTACCTTTAAAATCATATTAAAAATTACTCTCTTCTTGACTCAGGTGCTTTAGCAAATTTAGTAATTTGGCTATGTAAGTTATCCAAATTCAGGCTCAATTTTTTCATCTGAGAAGTTGATAGAGGTATCTGGCCGGCACTCGCCACTTATATTTAAATTGATTTAGTTACTTAGTTGTTACAGTGCTTGTCAAGGAGGTGAAAAACCTCTCCATGAAGGGAACTGACCCACATCTCTCTTGTCCCTCGGCAGAGTGGCTGGTTGCAAGCTATAAAGAAAAAGGTGATTATCCTTTTCTTCACCATAAGTACTAGTATAGGAGAAAGCAAATTTCACACAGGAGAGATTGAGTGAATAAAAAAATGGCAGTATGATTCCATGGTCCAGAAATAAAGCCACTTCCTGGCAAGGGAAATTTTGGGTCTGATAAGGTCATACCATTATTCATTTTATCTAGTGTTTTTTTAATGCAAAATGCAGAAACAGTCTCACACTTCTATGCTGTGATGGCTACACTCTTGTCTGTACTGAATCTACTCTAAAGTAACTTCTGTCTGTTTACATAAGTTGTACTCATACAAATGACTGCAACAATGCAATTAATCTTTAAGCTGCCTGCCTCTCTTCAGGCATTGTCTAGAGAACCTGGATGCATAACTCAAGGCTGTGAGAATCCCTGAAACAGTAATGCTCAGGTACTGCAGTGTTCAGTGATGAGACAGCCAAGTGTTGCAGCTCCAGCTCTAAATGAATAATCATAATTGATGTAAACAGATCAACAAAATAGCTCTTAGCAAACCAGCATAGTATGTCTGCCCTCTGCTTATCCATTGTAACAGTAGGACAGCAATCAGAGCCATATTTCTATGGAGAGTACAGGGACTTGCTAGAAAAAGAAAAAAAAACTATAAACAAGTAAAAAATCAGCTGTAGAAAGCTCCAAGTTATTTTAACTGGAGCTAGTGACATACTCAGCTCTTACACTACAGCATAAATAGCTTTTCTCTTTTTGATTTTTCTTTCTGTGTAAGGCATAAAAGCTACTTCAGCATATTTCCTTATTCTTAGTTCTCAGTGTTTATTCTTTGTAGCTCAGTGTTGTCACTTCTGATACTATATAACCAGCTGTACCCACACTATTTGTTGCTGGAGGCACTGCAGGCTCTTGGGAAATAAGAGGTAGAATCAAGTGTTTCCTCTTCCTAGGAAGATGGTAATCAATTTTAATTGAGAAAAGATAAAATAACTGGTGCACGAGCTTGCTAAATCCTGGATGTTTTTCTAATGGGACTGGATTTTGGAAGAAGTTTTACAAAAGTCTAGTATAGAATCAGGCAGGAATCTTCCCTTATACTGAACTTTGGCATATCATGTGGATAATGTCAGCACAGGAACAGAGACAGAAAATGTTAGTATCAGATATTTGACCTACATAAATTTTCACACAGAAGGTACTTGAAAAATATACTAACATTTCAAATTCAATCCCTTAGAAGCTAGGGAAAAAAGGTCACCTGGGCAACTCTAAATTGATCCTATCAATTTATACTTTATATGCTACCCAATATGCTTCAATTAGATGATCATACACTACTATTTTGAAAGAGCTCTTGCTTCATTCAATACTTGCATTTAATATCTCCAGTATTCAGAAAAGTGTCTGTTTCTCAAAGTACATTTTTATCTTACCTATGAAATCTCCCTCCTCTATTTTGCATTTATAAGAGGTGTTGAAATGTCTTAATTCTAGAGGAGTACACTGTACCTGGTTCAGGTGAAAGGGAGTGCAGCGTAATTCACATTGCCCTGAAACCTCCTAAATTCACATGTACATGCTGATATTTTCAGAAAGTCTGATGATACGGTCAAGATGAAGAAGATTCACACTGTTTTATTATATGCAAATAAACCAATGGATGATATTATAAACCTACTTCACATTACATATCTCAGCTTATGACGCTGGGCAAATTTAAAAATTGTAACTTGATACAAAACATTTTGAAAATTACATTGGGAACATTCTAAATAACAGCTGATATACCAATTGCAAGTTCCATAGGAGGTTTTTCAATTCATAGCTTTGTTCACATTTTTCACAAAAAATTGACTTAAATTGAGATATGATAAATTATGCTGTCTTAAAATGAACTGCAATAAAACCCCTGCAGATCTCTTCCTTAATATGATTTCACAGTGCTATAAACTTTCTGTGACAAACTTAAAAGTTCAGTTTGCAAATTGAGCCAGAGGCCTAAATTCTCAATTTTGTGTTGATGATGTAAGTACATCTTGGGCTATGATGGCTTCTTATCAGCTTGGTTTAAAAGTGCTCAACTTCCATGACTTCTGTTGGAAATCAGCTTTTTGCTGTGGACACAGGTGTCTTGTGTCTTGGTAGCTCACTTGTATACCTCTTGTGTTTCACAGTTTTTAATCCCAGGCTAGGATGCATCCTCAGTATAGCAGATCATCTCTTTCTACAAGTTGCCCTTTTGCAGAGCTAATGTGACATCTAAAGATATGCCTTGTGGGTGTCTGTAACATTTCACCATCTTGCCTTTCATCCATACGCTATATTTCAACTAGCCACAATAATAGCTCTGGGCCACCTTTTATCAAAATACAGAGCAGATGCCTGAAGCTGTATTAGCTGACCTACGTTCCATTATACAGTATAGAACAGTGCTTTAAGTTCTCAGGGTCTAGCACTTGACCTTGAAAATGTATGCCCAGAAGTGCATGAAAGAAAATGCCCTTGGCATTAATTGACATGCTTAACATAGCAACAAATAGTTTAGTTTTGTTTTGAGTTGCATCCTCATTTGGATGTTTTAGTCTTTTCAAAATCTTCTTTATTGTGTACTCTGGGTGATTTTTCTCATCCATCACAGAGTCTAGAGGAAGAGGGGGCCATAGTAGAAGACATCTGCATAGAAGAGTGTTTTATTGACAATATTCATACTGATCTTAAAAAGTTTACTTTCAGATTTAGGCCAGAATAAGACTCCTTTTTCTCTATGTTGATACTCAAACCAAGCTTCTTAGCAATATAATGGAAATAATAATATATTTTTTATGTTTAATTTTTTTTTTACAACGAGTACACTGATTGTTGGAAAGTGGTTGCTGGAAACAGCAGGGCACTTGTAATTTGGAGCATCATACATGGCTTTTATTTGGTTAGGAGTAAAGTCTCTGAAAATGGACTTTCTTCATTTGAGGACTCCTGTCTTTAAGTTCAAAAGCAGTGATTTTCTCAGGATATGTCATTTGTAAAGGAGTACCAGTCAAGGATTTTTATTCACACCATAATAAAGTCATATCATTCTTCAAAAATCTAGTCCTCAGTAATTGTGAATTATCATTATTCCCCAATATGATTTATATTTTATTTCCTGAAACTGACTTGTTGAAAAGAAACAGCAAATAGTATAATCAATATATGTAAAAACTGATCATACTGGTTATGGAAAAATATGAAAGGAGTATTAACACCTTAGCCCATTATTTCTTGGATTTTATAGCCAGCTTCATTCCAATATCTCATCTATGGAAAAAGTAATCCCAGATTTTTGAAGCTCATCTTCTAACCTACTTATTCAGTGGGAAATGCATACATTTTTTTCAGTAAAATTTCATAAGCTAGGTAGATTTCTCTGTCTAAGCTTAAGTAGATTTTATAGTGCTCAAGCTAGTACAAGAATACCATTCACCTTTCAAATTTTGTGTCAGTATTACAAAGTAATTCCACATGCCAGTAGACAATTATGTTCTAAGGAAATTTGTATTATCATGTGTTCATGGCTATAGGCATGTTTCTAAACATCTACTCAATACAGTGAGTGGAACATATCAAATGACTGATGTTGACTTCCAAAAGGTTGACTCCCAGAAGAGCATCCAAAACATGGTCACCTAATACAGTCACATTATCAGAACATACCTTTCTTGGCTGGCCAATGTCACTCAAGACATACTCAAGAGTGTCTCTCCCTTTTTGGTATAGAATACCTGCCACATAGATATCTCAGGCGCTCTTGGGCCTTTCAGGCAGCACTAGTGATCAGCTAATAGATATTTTCAGGCTTCTGTCATTAGCTTGAGTCTATTAACTAGCTCTTGTACAGAAACCTACAAGTAGTCTCTGAAGTTTAGATGTCTTAACCTCAAGCTGAGTGCATCCTTGGAGCTCAACTTGAGACCAGAGGGAAACTTGAATTCTTACCAAATGTCAGCTGAGGACTACATGGAAAACACACTCATATGTACCACCACCACCACCCCCCAAAACCTATCTCAAGTTATCCTCCAGACCTTTAAACACTTTAAAAAAATCCTATAATTTTCCAATATTAATTCCTTCCTTTATTTCAAGAGGAGTTTCACAACTGAGTGACAGTGGGAGACCACACAGACGTGCCTGGGCTTTTCATGTTCTCCTACT
Source organism: Anthoscopus minutus (assembly GCA_013399455.1). Classification (NCBI taxonomy): domain Eukaryota; kingdom Metazoa; phylum Chordata; class Aves; order Passeriformes; family Paridae; genus Anthoscopus; species Anthoscopus minutus. The sequence goes on from VWYI01048338.1 coordinate 9,747, forward strand.
CAATTGCAGATGAAAGCTGGGTAATCTAGAAGTTACACTTTAGAATAGACAAAGGAAAGTAAGGCAGAGAAAATGAAATTATAATTAAAGGTGTGTCCCTATATCTGTTCAAGGTAAACTGGGACCTGTGCCCATATTTCACAGAATGCATAGTTCAGATAATTATGATTGTGTAAGTATCTTTGCTAGTTTTAGGAGAAAGAAGTTGTACCCCAGCTGAAAGTACAGTAAGGATTCATTTTCCAGTGACAGTATTAATATTGCAGGATACCACTCCCAGACACTCTCCGTAGAAAGGATAGGACACAAAGAATGAATGCCCTTTGGATGCAGAGTGAAACAACAATCTAATTATGCTGCTCAAGGTCTGCTGAGAAAATGGAATAGACACATCAGCATAATTTAAACTACCTTCTATTTATCAGAACTTCCAGCCTTCATTTTGCTGGCCTTGCCCCATTAATACAGATAACATTTTTATGTAGCTCAAAATTCTTCTCTTGTTGACTCATGCTTTTTCTTTGAAGCAAAAATGAAATTAAGGGTTTATCAGTATGGAATGTGACAGCATTTCTAGTACTGTGATTTTTGACAAATTTCAAATTTTTTGCAAGGAGATCTGAGGAGGTAGAGTGCTTAATATTCCCATCTGTACTTTCAACTCTACCCCTAGTACTACAGTTTTAGTGCTATACTCCCCTAGTACGTTATAGCTGCTTCATCAGCATCCTCAAACTTTACAAAACATCAAAAATATTTTATGAGCTTTTGGGCTAATCGAAACACCATAGCTGCCTCCTCAGCAGGAAAGTAAATAAATCACCTCATTTCTTGTCTTGTTGTTGATCCTTAGAGGTCTCTCTCTTTGTTGTTTCCCATACATTTTCCATACTTTTCCAGGTCTGCTTACATTCTGGTTCAGATACATTACTTAAGTATCAGGAATGTATCCAGACCTGCAGTGCAGAGATGGAGAAATAAAGGTAAAAAGTATAAAAATATATACTGACATTGCATGTTTGCAGAAGAGCTAGGAAAAAATATCCACTGTGAAACATAACCTCACCACTTATCAAAACTAAAAAAGATAAGGTAAGGGAGATGTAGCTTCCTCCCTTTTGTAATAGATAGCTGGCATCATTGAGAGTAGGAAATTTAGTGATCTATCTCAGCTTTAGTACCTACAATTTAGAGAGCCCAATTTTCTGATATCTACATTTTTTAAAGCTACTATCTCCTTCTAATAACTATATTGAAGGTTTTCTTCTGCCTTTTTGCTTTTTCTTTTTTCATATTCCATGCATTATTCTAGAAGTTGCAATTAAGTACCTGAAAGGCTTTTTCCAACCTAAATGAATCTTTGCTGGGATGAATAATTTTGTTATTAGTTTGTTTCATTTGTTTTCTTACTTGCTCCTGTGCATTGTGGAGGAGGAGATTTGATGACTTTCGACATCTCTTACTGAAATTTTGGCTAGTCTCTAATTGGTATCCTATGTGATTTTGTAAAAGCCATATTTGTCCAGATTCTTAAAGAAACGAGAAAAAAACAAACCCAAGCAATCAGAAAAATCCCTTGCCCAAAAGCAACACAACTCTGAAATCACAGGCTTCCTTGATAAAAGGTCCTGCTTAGATATGCATTCTCTGAAAATTACAAAATATTTGCTGACATATTCTGTGAATTGAAATACTTCAGTTACTCTAATATACTGATTTTAGTAGGGTAAGAACAGCATAATTAGATTGGTGCAGTCTTTCTGGGACAATATTACCAGAAAGAGGAAAAGAAACATACAGGAGAAGGTATTCTTGCTGTAATCAAATGTGACTTTTTTGTTTCACTAAATTTCATGTTTTGCTAAATTTTTCACATTTCACTAAATTTGACTTTATCTCAGTGAAGAATCTTTTCTCCTGTCTTTTCATAATTCAGAGAGTTAATAAAACCCCAAACAACAACCCAAACCCGTTCTCTCTGAAATGAGCTCCTGAGAAGTCATTACCACATATCTTCATATTTACTACTTGTAGATCAATCAACCTTCTCAGTTACAGAGACACTATTAGGTCTTGTGCTGTCATATATAAATTATTACACATGGGCATCAAAGTAGTCTTTCTTCTACATTATTTTAGTGGCTTACTGCAATTATTGATTGATCCATTAATGAGGAAAAGGTTAGCAAAAAACAGTGTGCACTACAGGAGCAATGGCATCCAATCCATTGTCCTTTAACATGTCAATACACAAGGTATTATACAACAGAGTCTTGAAGTACTGGCTGAGAATACAAAATCCTTATCAAAGACAAGTAAATCTGTCTTGTATTTTGCTGAAGCAGCAGAATGAATCCATTCAATTTCTGATCCTCTGTTTCTGAGCTAGTCGACTTATTCTTAGTCAACAGAGAAAAATAAGCACTTCTTATGATGTATTTCAGCTGCCTTCCTTATAGCTAAATGTGCTAAGCCCTGCAATTTCCTATTACTTTCTGATGAACTACAATGGTTTAGATTATAAATAAATGTATGTATACAGAAAATATATATTTTATGTATAAATACATATAAAATATAGACATTCCTGGAAGCTGAAGACATGATATAACCAAAAATTGAGGCTGTTTGCTTTAGATGAAACAAGACTACATATACTACAAATAAAACCCAAAATACTGAAAGCTACTGGGAAAGGGAATTTCATTCTCTTTTTAAGTCTGACAGTACAAAACCCTGTAATATTTTATGAAATTAAAAGCAATATATTTACAACTTTTAGAAAGGTTCTTCCCTCAGGACACACTGAGGAGTATTTACCACGGCTTCAGAGCAATATTTAAAGACTATCTGTTATATATGAGATATAGGGGAGCTACAAAAATGAAAGAAAATTATTAATAGATTGGATTATGAAGGCTATGGAAGAAGCATCCTCCAATGAGTGATGGGATAAACATGAAGTGATTTAACCCAAAAGTGGTAGGAACATCTCTTCTCTACTGCAACAGATCTGCCATTGACTCTCTGCATCCATGCAGTTCTACCATAAGGAATGTGTACATTAGGTTAGAATCTTAGCAATATAGAACAACTCAGGTTGGAAGGGACCTCAGAAGATCATCTGGTGCAATCTTTTGTGAGAAAGAGAGCTTTGATGAGATAAACTATCACCCTGTCCAATCACATCTGCCAAATGTGCAAGCCAGTTGGTGATGCTGTGCCTGATGCCCCCAGGACACAGTAGGCCCTCCCAGCTGCAAGGGCACTGCTGACTCATAATCAGCGTTCCACTGACCAACATCCCCAGGTCCCTTTGCATGGTGCTGGAAAGCAGCCCTTTGCTCTTTGCCCAGCCTGTACATCCAGGGTTGCCTCACCCCAGCTGCAGAATCCATCCCTTTCCTTTGGTGAACTTTGGTTGGTGATTGCCCAGTCTCCTCATTTGTTGAGTTCTTTCTGCAGGGCCTTCCTGCCTTTGAAGAAGTCAGAAGCTTCTGCCAGTTTGTTGTGTTGTCTGCAAACTTGCTTAGTATCCCTTCCAGTCCTGGGTCCATTTACGTAATTTACAAAGATGTTGAAGAGGACAGGACAAAGATGGAGCCCTGCAGAACCCACTAATGACACTTTGTGCCCACTCATGAGCCAGTTGCTCGCCCATCCTCTAATGCGTTTATCTAGCTGCGGCTGGACATTTTGTCCAGAAAGATCTAGTTAAAGACAGTATTGAAAACTTTACTGAAATCCAAAAAGGTTACATCCAGTGCTCCTTTCTTGATCGAGTAGATGGGTTATCTTGTCATGTCAGGATTTTTAGGATTCTTCTGGCCTGGGTTGTACCAGCTGTGTGATGCTTCCAAGTTAATTTCTGGCAAATTGAAGTCTCCCATAAGGACAAGTGCAATTGACTTGGAAGCATCCTTTAGTTCCTCAAAGAATAATTTAGCAGCATCATTGGCCTGGCTGGGAGATCTATAGTGGACTCCCATGATGACACCCACAATATTTGTTTGTTCCTTAATTCTTATCCAGAGGCTCTCAACTTTGCCATTGCCCACAGTGAGATATATACATTCTAACCCTTCTATTACATGCAATGCCAATTCCTGCCTTTTCTGCCCTGCATATACCTCCTGAAGAGCCTGTAACCATCCAACAAGGCACTCCAGTCACAGGACTCATCCCACAGTTTCCCCTAGGCTAGCAATATTATATCTCTGGGACTGAGCCAAAGCACTGAGCTCTGCTGTTTGCTCGTCCTGCTGTGTGCATTACTGTAGAAACATTTCAGGTGTGGCACGTTGTATCCAAGACCTCTTAAAGCAGATTGAGGAATCCTATTAGCACTCCTTTCCTCAAACCTTGGCACTCCACCTCATTGCTTCTCACTGATGAGTCTGGTTTTCCAAAACCCTTTTCCCTTTCAAGCTAGTTTAAAGCTCTGATAAGGAGCCCCACTAAGTTCTGTGCTAGAGCTCTTTTTCCCCTCAGAGAAGTGCATCCCATCTGGTGTCAGTAGACAAGTTAAACAGTTTTTCAAATCTGTGTTGGGATCCTGTGATGTGGGGTACAGCTGCAGATGGATAAAAGGTGTTGTATACCTGCACATTCTCAGGGAGGACCTGAGGTCTGGATTTCATATATGACTTTAACGTGGCATTAAAAAGAAAACAAATTTAGACTGGTCACAAGATTTAAACCTGATATAATTGCTTTGTAGATTTTAAATCTTTTCTGTGTGATTTTTATGCAAATCCCTTTTGTGTGAAATCTTCACTGAGAGAAAAAGTATCCAATTCCATCCACAGATGAGACAACATCTTCAGTTCTCTATTCAATCTCAATATTTTAATGGTCACATATAGGGTCTCTTGCATGAAAGCGCTCCACAACAAATCAGATTATAAATGAGAAGTTGTTGATTTTGCTGTGATAATAATTTTTCAATAACAAAACACAAAGCCATTAGGCAGTTGTTGGATTTAGCTTTATTTTATCCTTATTTATGTACAAAAATGTTTGTTTCTTGGAAAGCTGTATGTCTTAGACCATCACTGCTTTTCCTGTTTTTAGATAACAGCTAAATTCCCATCTTCTACGATGGAATGTTGTGGCTGTCATTCAGTGCGCCAAGATTAGCAGTGATTCTCTGTCACACATTTTGTCTTTTGACAGCTCAGCGGTATAATTACTTAAAATGACATTGCTGTTGCTGCCGTTGTAATCAACTTCTACTCTCTACTCTCATATTCTGCCATCTTTCAGTGCTATCAAGAACCATGCATCAGCCTTGCTAGCTTGGACCTCCTTAATAAAATAAACTTTTCCTTGAACGTATTTGAGACCCTGCAAAAACACTGTTTAAAGAAAAGACCTTCAAAAATTGTCATCCATGTCACCATGAATAGGACTAACATAGTCACAGTGTAATGATAAGTGCTCCAATAAAACTCAATTACTTTATCACACCATCCTTTTTTTTCATGTCTCATGTCAATCAGAGATAGATTTCACCGAGAGAGGAACAATTGCTAAAAGAAGTATGCCTAAATGTATTTTATCACTTTGGGAAAATAAATATACAGCAATTGATTACTTTGATTTTCTTCAATGTTTACCTTGGATTATATACAACTAAAATATGTTCACATTTCTTTTTCATTTGAGGGGAAACTGAGCGTACAATGTAAGAAATATTTTGTATTTGACCTCGTAGGTGACTGAAGATATGGATTATCTATATCTGTCTATATCCATATCCATCTATATCATCTATATCATCTATATCTATATCTATATCTAATCATCTGTCTCTGTCTATATATCTATATCTATCATATCTATCTATCTATATCTATATCTAATCTATATCTAATCTATCTATATCTATATCTATCTATATCTATATCTATATCTATATCTAATCTATATCTATATCTATATCTATATCTATATCTATATCTATATCTATCTATATCTATA
>VWYI01048373.1:0-25604 GCA_013399455.1 Anthoscopus minutus
AGTTTTTGTTGGGGTTTTATTTGAGATGAAATTGTTACCTGAACTCCTTCTTCAAGCTTTACCCAAACCTCATTGGTAATACTTCATGGATCTGGGCTTTTTTAGGCTTTTATCTTGTACTGGGTGCCTCCAGGTCTTCTCCAAGCCACAACTGATGAAATAACGACCTTATTTTCAGATCAAAGCTTCACCATTAAATTAAAAAAAAAAAAAAAGAAAAAAAGAAAAGCAAAACAAGTTTTCTAGCCCTTATGAATTGTAGGTTATAAATACATCATGAATAATTCAACAGCAGTTGTTTGAGATGGTAGATTGGAGACACTCAGGCAGTAGCTGTGAGAGCTGTAAACATTCCCATTAATCTCAGCATAATATCCATGGTTTTTTCGGGACGAACACGGGTCAGTCATAACCTGCTCACCTCAGCAGCACTCGCTCAGACATAGCCCCGAGCTGGACTCCTGCTGACAGTCTGCTCTTCTGACAGAGAAAGAAAAGCTCCCTTCTCCTCTTGATGTCATTCCCTGTGTTGCTATCCTGCTATTTTCCTTCTCACAAAATTATCCTCTTGCTCTTCTTTCTGGATCTTTCAAAGGAAAGAAGTAAATAGCCAATGTGTCTCTCTTTGCCCTAAACTGGCTGCAGTGCTCAAAACATTCACAGTTTTCCCTTTTAGCCTGAAGCTTCAGAACTTTTCCTTCCCCAGAAATGTCCTCCTGTCACTAAACTCAGGAGACAACTGCAAAATTCCAGGCAGACCATCTTCAGCGTCCATTGCCTTGGTCTCCAGCCTGTGGGGCTCTCCTGCCCAATTTGTTAAAATCAGTTTCAATTGCTCTGTGTCCGCAGAGTTAACGTCTTCTTCTGAGGATATCTGATCCTGGAGAAGAAGGAAATTTGTCACAATGCCACAGCAAATCTATCCAAATTTATCCAAATTTGGTACCCAATTTGGTATGTGAGGCAAGCTCCAAAAGCAATAGTGACTTTGTGTAAAGCTGATATTGTGCTGCTTTTGGGGACATGTCTCTTTGAAGTCCAGATGGGGTATAAATGCTCAGGCCATAAGAAGTGAGCTTTGAGAGAAAGGTCCAGAGGCATTTAAATGATGTGAAAGCAAGGTTTTCTCTTTAGCCAATCACGGTAGAGGATGAGGTTGGAAGAGACCTCATGAGTCCAGCCTCACAGATCACTTAGTCCATCCTCATGGATCACCTAGTCCAACCTTTTCTGGGAAAAGGATGATCTAGAATACCCACAACCATGTCCAGCTGCCTCTTTTAAGTGCCCAATCCACAATTTCCCTGAGAAGATTATTCCAATGGCTCAGTGTTCTCACTGTGAAAAGTTTTCCTCTTGTCTCCAATTGGAATTTTCCCAGGAGCAACATGTTCCAATCACCCCTCACCTTTTTCGTGTAAAAATGGAGTCTCTTTTTCTTTGAATCCCCCTTTAAAGGCTGGAATGTGGTGATTAGGTTTCTCTTCTTTTCTTAAGAGTGAACAAACGCAGTTCTCTCAGCCTTTGCACTCATGGCAGCTTCCCAAGCCTTGAGCCACCTCTGTGGCCCTTGTCTGGATGCTCTCCTGCCTGGCCAACCTAATGCCATTTGTCACATTCTGTTTTTAAGAGTTTCACCAAAACTTCATTATCAAATCAAAATGAAGTTGTAGAAAAGTTTCTGTGGATTTGACAAAACTGTGATAGAATTCTTGGTGTCTGGAACAGATAAACCAACCCTGTGGGTGCTCCAAGGGGAGCTTTGACAGTTTTGCAGAGTTCCCACATAATGATCAGTTTGCCTTTAATCCCTTTCTCCTCACTTTCTCCTGGAACAACCAACCAAATAAAATTTTAATTTCTTCATGATACAGCACAAGACCAAAAATATTTTGGAAGATTAAATTTAGCCATTGTAAAACAATTATTTTAATAAGGGAAACTCAGGGAAGTTCAGTGTTTGGAACTGTGATCCCCCTTGGCTTTCTGATACCTGTAATCCACGCTGATAATCACTTAAATGAGAAAGATTAGGTTTTATCTCTTGTAATAACTGTGTTTCTTGAAGGCATATTTTTCACATGGATTTCATGGTCTGTTTTCCTTTGTCATTTTGGACATTTTGTATTGTCAAAGTTAACTAAGGAGGAGATGGTTGAGTTTGCTCTTAGCCTTTTCTTTTTCAAATGGAGAAGGATAAAGGCACAGATACAGCGACCACGAAACACATTCTCACAGAGGAGAGGAAAAAGTCTGAATGGGAATGCTGTGAGTGAGGTGCTATTAATGGCAAACAGGATTTTCTCACCAGTTTCTGTGACCTCTGAGGAGACTGGCTTGCTTTGAGGTTTTTTTCCTGAGACTATGATTTTTGGATCTTAAATTATCTTTTGCAAAGTGCATCAGGAAATGCCACAGAGGTTCCAAAAGACCCAGCAAATAAGTAACTTGTCAGAATTAGTGGATTTCATACCATTAAGGGATGGTATGAGCTAGTGTTCAGTGTTTTGTGCTCCACATCAGATAATTTAGGATAAATACAAAAATCTTAGGTTACTTATTGACACACTGTCTGTTAAACCAAGGAGTGTTTATTACATGCAATGGGAATTTATATGTATTTAGATCTTGGTGTTAACATTTTTTCAAAAAGTATGGGGTTTTTTTTATTTGTTTGTTTCTTATGAACCTTAAAGCTTTTTGAGGAGAACATCTGCTTCTTCTCTCTTGTAAATTCCCCCTGCTTTTTAATAGAGAAGTGGTCTTTTTATAATTGCCACAAGAATCCTAGTAAGAATTTTGAAAACATGATAACTAGGCCAGAAATCTTAGAGTGCTTGGGAGCTCTTCTTGGCGCTGGGGGCAGCGATGACCTTGCTGAGCTGTTTGAAGTTTAATGCTTGGTTATATAAACTGTCTTTAGAGCTTAGCCAATTCAGCACTGCAGCATTCACAAATGTTATACACTGGAAATGATTAAGCAAGTATTGAAGCTCTAATCTGGCTAAGCATTAAGCTGGTTTGCTTATGTGAGCTTTTAAAAAAGTAAATAAAAAAATTTAAGAATTTGTCAGACTTAGCTGCTTTCTGTTCCCACCGCCCAGAGGAGATGCAGACATCACAGTTCCCTGGGTATCTGGTTGCTCCATGCAGGTTTTCCCAGCCTTCAGGGCTCATAAATCTCAGAGGTTTTCTCACTTCCCCATTTCCTTTTGAAGATGAGCATTTCAGTATAGTGAAGTTATAAAAGGGAAATCTGGAAGTTCAGTTTAGGTAGTACAGAAACTTCTCTGAGATTAGGCCTTAAACTGTGTCAAGCTGATGCTTTATACTGTAAAAACAAAAAGTTGGGCACTTCATTCCTTCATATGACAAGGGCATGGAAATTAAACAATGGAAAAGTGTTACACTTTTAACTAAATTATTATTATTAAGTTACTTCGTTAGCTGGAATATAGTTAACGGAGAAGAACTTTCCTGGAGTACCTCAATTTGAAAAAACGCCCGGTTCTTGGGACAGTTTCTGCCTGAATGTCTGCAGTTCTCAGAAATGGAGAGTATATATGCAAGTTTTTTTAAGCAACAAGTACAAGGGGTTTGGAGATTACAACCATTTTAATTTTTAGTGCCTGCAATTTCAGAAGTTGCTCACTGTAAGGAGTTTGTAGGTAGAAAATGAGTATTTGTGTCTAATTCTGAACTCTGCCTCTAGAGTTTATGAGAGTATATCCAACTGTTTATAACATTTTCCTAATGTAGAAGTGATCTAAAATATTGTAGAAACCAATTCCTTCCAGATTTATACTGGACGTTTTCATAGCTCAAAACCAAGGGAACTCTGAAAAGAGGGTTTGTTTCTCAGAGCAGATGAGAAGTAGTTATCATATGGGAACAGTTTTTCCCAGCTTTTGAGGAGTCTATAGAATTATTTATTGTAGTCACATCTAATAGCACAAACTGATAATTGCTTCCTCTCCATTATTGACTTCTGGATTCACTTTGCATAATTGTTCCTATAAAATTCTCCAATCCATATGTCTTCCCAACTCGGATTACTTTATTTCATTGGGTTCCTTCTCATTTAAAGGATAATATTCAGGAAAAATTACTCAGAGTCACCTATATTAAAGGCAGTTCACACTTTAAGGTTCCCAAGTCTCCAGTTCCTGGAGCCCAGTTTATGAAGATTACCAGCAGGTTTCTTTCTGTATATTCCACTGGTCTGGTGAAATATGCTCAAATTAGATTAGATTATAAACTTCTGAAAATAATTCACTATGCTTGAAACTTCTCCATGAACTGGACTTGTTCCATCACAAGTTTAAGGGATGGGCATTACTTTCCATGCAGTTGTTGCCCTGTCAGGAGGCAATCACAACAGAGAACATGAACCACAGATTTTCTGTTTTCTCCCTGTTTGTATCAGCACAATGGAAAATGGGAGAATTTTGATCAAGGCAGTGGCAGTGTTGAACAGCTCCCATGGTTTCTGTAGAAGATAAATGAGATAAACCCAGTAGTTTATGTCTTCACAGTTGGATGATGGCAGGAGAGGGAAAGATGAAAGAAGGAATAGCTTGGGGGTCACTGGGAATGGCTATCAAAACTAGCAGCAAGACAGGAGTCTAAGGTGAGGGGCTGGCAGACAGGAAAAAGGTCTCTGTAAATCTGAAAAATAATTAAAAATCCTTTGAAACTCACTAGCACGGTGTGAGTTGTTCTACTCTAATTGTAACTTGTATATATTTGAGAATAATTTAATTACTGGTCTGTACTGCCGTGGAGTAACTGGCATATAAACAGCTGTTGACAGTGAATTAAAAAAAGATAAAAAACCATTTTAAAGTGGATAAAATATTTCATTCCTGGTTTTGATCAACTGGTTTTATAGGCAGATTTTGAAAATTTTATGCATCTCTTCTCATGGTGATATTATATCTTATAGTGAGCTTTAATATCTCAAGTACATTAGTGCCTTAAGATGTTCAGATTTAAGTCTAAATTTCCTGCTTCTTTAGTGATAGCAGTTTGGGGATGTATAACAAGTTTTGTATGAGTTTATTGTACTGAAATATTCTCAGTTTTCATTGTTTCAGTTACATTTTTATACTGGCAAAATATCCCATCACTGAATGCTAGGACTTTTATCTTCCATACTTAACCCAATATGGATGTGTGATGTATATTTTAATTTTGCAGAAACAAATATTTATGCACAAGCATGTTGTTAAAGATATGGGTAATAGCATTCTAAAACTCTATTTTTTACTTATTTTTTTATTATTAAATATCGCTTCAATTGCTGGACTTAATCTATATAGTCCAGGAATATTTTTTTCTGTTCATTGAGTTTGACAGGTTTAGGTTTTTAAACAAAGCGTCAGTTTCATAAGAATAATAATGATTATAAAATATCTCATCTTTAAAATATAGTATTTTAATGTGACATACTTAAATTTAATTATATCTGTCAAAACTACATACTTTGTCAGAAGCTTAATAGAGATAATCTTATTGTCATTATTCATTATTAATGTTATGGACTAAGCACTTCAAATTCTTTATCAAAGGGAGCAAGCTTCAGGAGTTAGTAGAGGAAATAAAAAAGTATTGACTGTGTCTCAGAGAGGTTCCAAGCTGAATGTAAAATGAGACAGAAACAGCTACAAGGGAGTTCACTTGGAAAGGGGACAGTGGGGGCCAGCAACTGCTGCAGAGAAGATCAGCAATTTGCAAGTTTATTTGGTTTTGTAGGTTTAATTGCTATTTTCTTATTAAGTGTTGTTCTTCCTTGATGCAATTTGTCTTGGAGGGTTTGTAATCCTTCCTAGGAGATTACCACTGGCTCCATTTAGATCAAGATGTCAGTAGGCTCTTTATTTCTGTTTCATTGCAGCTCAGAAAATCAAGTTTCAGAGGGTGGAATTCAAAGTAGCGTAGCCTGTTTTTGCAGGTTTGTTCACCCATGTAAATTTTCTGTGTTTTGGTGCCAAAATTCTTGAACAGAAACTGCTCTAATGCCATGGGGAGCTAGGAAGTCATTTAAATTGTTGCTTAAGAACAATTAATTACCTTTAGCAATTGCTTCCCAGCACTGGCACTCTAGCTGAGTGAATTTTTAGGAAGAACCTAACAGAAAACTTTCACTCCTTCTGTTTTTGTAGATTTTGCACAATAGGGTAAGGTTGAAGTCCTTTGGTTTTGGAAAAGGAAGGGACGCATCCCTTTCTCTCTTGGAAGCGATCAACCATCTTCTGGATATGCTAGGGCACTGATAATTTTGTTTTGTTTTATTTTCTCTTAGAAAGGGTCAATATTTGTCCTTTTAAGGACACTTTTTCTTGATACATTGATATTATCTTGCCCACCAGTGAGACCTTTTCTATTTGTGTTATTGTATTTGCTTTTACTTTTGGAAAAACTTGTGCTTCAATACGAGCCAAGGGAGCTGGGCTTCGCTTCTGTATGACTTCTCCATAAGCAGGTTTGGTAGCTCAGGAATCCTAGATGGAATGATTTTCATTCCTGAAATCTAATGAACATTTTTTTATGCTTAAGTAAATGTGCTCAGAAAATATAAGGGAAGCAGAGTTCACTTTTTAGAGAAAAGCAAACATTTGTATCAAAAATATGGCTTACAGCCTATGAATTTATATTCTTGGATCAAAATTCATGCAAAATGCAGGAGAGAGAGACAGATATATTTTAAGTCTGCCGTGTTTCTCATGTGTCTACATAATCATGTTCCCTCCTGTGGCTCTTCTCTTAAGTTCAGGCAGCACTTTATCTTCCTTTATTATGTGATATATTGTCATTTTTATTTGTCTTCAAGTATCTAATAATTTTTATTTCCCACCACTTCTGATCTGTTGCAAGCCTCCTTGTTTTTCCCTTTTATCACTTGCCTGTGTTTTCTCTTCCTATCTTCTGCTGCTTTCTGAAAGGCCTGTGACTTTCCTCTTCTTTCTGCCTCCTCTTTCTTGCCCCTTTTCTCATTTACTTATTTGGTCAAGCACTGTTTGGGATTAGCATTCAGTGTGAGAAAATCCATGATTTATGGATGAAATGAAACACCACTGGGAATCAGAGTTGGCAGCAGGTGTGTTAGAAAAGGAGGAATTGCGAGGACCTCGCCCAGCTCTGGGAGGAGGAGTCTGTGGTAGGGAAAGGAATCACAAAAGTAAATTTTTTAGCTTTAACAGAATATATTCCTTTCTTACTAATGGGTTTGCAACATGTTAAAAGGTTTTCAAATAGCTGATGCAAAGGAAACAGAGGTGCTTTGCTATGACTAACCTGCCTTTACTTTAAATTTGCACAAAATAATCTGGTTTTGCAGAGCTTGCCAAGGGAAGAGAAGTAATGAGTCTTCCTTTCCTGCTTAAAACTGTGATTCACACCACAGAGTTTGCTGCAGGGTTAATAATTAGCATAGCAACACTTAACTGCTCCATGTCATTTATGATGAGATCGATCAGCTGAAGCTTTTTTGGAGTTCAAGGAAAGAGTGAAAAAGAAGTGGGTGTTTCTACTACTCCACACATCTCTAAAAATCAATATTCACTGCCTGAAATTTTGGAAAGCATGAAACTCCTTCATGATGTCTTAATGTCCTCCAAGGCAAGGAATAAAGAGCATGAGAGACTATTTTACTGCTCCATCAGATAGTCAGGTGTAAAAATTACCTCAGTTTTCTGTTTATTTTTGTTCGGCCATTCACAGTTGATGGGAACTGTAAATTCTATAACCTCTTCCATGTCAACTGTTCTGATGTTTCCTTGCTTATAACATACTGAAAGGCAAAGAAAAATTGTATTCAATTATGATAGAACTATTTCTTAAACAGTAAAGGAAGTCAGAATTGGTTGCCATTCAAGGGCTGTTTTCAGAAAACTCTCAGGCTTTATGAGTTTATCTTCTACAAGAAATTACATTGAGTTTTATGGTCAGCTTAGAAGAAATTTTATAAGTTCTTTTGTTATGTAATTATTATTAATTCTTCTTTTATAAGAATTTTATATTTTTATGGTCAGTGTGGAATTTTTGTAAGAAATATTTGACTAGTGATTCTGTACTTATTTTCTGGTTTACATCAAGCATATATTTGTACTATTCATTTCTTTCTTAATTGATTTTTTAATAACTTTCTCTACATTTCACAACAGAATACGTGTGGCTTTTACAGCTTTAAATGGTGCAAGTTTGTGTTGATCATGACCTAATGAAAAGTTAATGCAGGAGCCCATTAAAATTACAGAGCTGCACAGAAATAAAAATAGTGACAGGACAAACTTCAACCTGAATCTGTGAGTGTTAAGCCATGGACAGTTTCATCTTTATACCTATAAATTGTGAAAATAGGAAACCCAGTTTTTAGAAACAAATATTCTTTTTCATTCTTCGTTTAAACAACATAGAAAGAAGAGAGTCTAACATTTGTTGCATTGTTCTTGATAAGGTGGGTTTATTTTTAAGAAGTTTCAAAGAGTTAAGCTTTTAAATCTGGTGCCTGCAGAATTTTTTTTTTAAATAAAATTAAATTAAATTGTACTTGATTCTTATGTGCAGTGTTCTAAATGTAATATTTAATATTTTGTGCCATACACTTAACTTGGCTTCCCCATTAATGCAGTGTGATAGGAGTTCAGGCAGTGCATGGTAATCTCCTGAATCTTCTTTAGCTCACAAATATAAAGTTTCATCTGGATTTTGATGTATGTCTAATCCAATGAAGGAAGGATAACTTGTCTGGCCACCCACAAACATCCACAAAACCAAAGAGTAAGCAAGCATTTATTCATATATTTATGTTTAGGATATGGGGTTTGCTTCCTGGATATCCAAAATAAAGATGACTAATGGGTGTATTTTTCATTCACAAAGAATAATAAAGATGATGAAATCAAAATAATTTCTTCTATGTAAATCTCTTCCTGTACATTAAGGCTTTTACATACCCTTTTATTCTGATTTAAATCTTAACTTTGATCAGACAAAGAGACAGATAAAATAGGACATTTTTTGTCTTTAAAGAGACTGGAGTGGGACTTTTGATGTCTTTGATGCCAAAAGTAGAAGCAAAGATCATAATTTATATGAACCAATATAGTCTCAGAAGTGAAGCAAAAATAAAATAATTTGTTTTATGGAAAGCTTCGGGGCCTCATTCAGGCCAGAAGTCTCTGATGTCCCATCCTGCTTCTCCTGTCAGCCTGGTTTGTTTTTCCCATTGGAAACCCTACACAATGGGACAATGGGGCAAATCACAGAAATCACAAGAGCTTTTCTTGTACTGGACCATTCATGGAACTGTGGCAATGTTGCCTCTGTAATGAGTGCCAAAATTGAGATTTCTTTGGACTTTGACTGATTTCTCAGAAATGCTCTGAAGCTCTTTCAAAATATCATATTGTTATTTCAGTGTGATAGATGTGGTTCATGGAGACATAAAAGAAGGGAAAATAATTTCAAGCCTAAGCAGCAAGGTCTCCTTGACCAGAGGGCAACATGCCCTGCACTGTAGTTCAGTACTGGGAGGACAATTGCATAGAAAATTGAATTTTCTAAGTTGTTGTTCCATATACTCACTATCAGTCATTAGATCTCAGTGAGCTATGAAATGTTCCAACAGGAATTTGAGATTTGCCTACTCTATGTCAGCACTTTCCAGGTAAAAAGAAGCAGAAAATGAGGTAAAGGTGTTAATGATGAGCTGGTTAAATGTGACAGCTGCCCCGCTCTGGCTTTTCAACTCTATCAGTAATAAGAGTGGTTCAGCAACAAGAGATTATTATTTACAAATTAATTATTGTGGTCAGATATTCTCCTGTGATATTTGTGGTTACTACTATTGATGTTAAAAGGATGGAAAAAAAAAGTGACATTAAGTTACTGTTTACCAAGAGTAAATAGTTCAGGATTAAGGAGTGTACAGCAGGTGTAAAGAATGTGCCAAAGCTTTTTCTCCCTTTTGTCCTTGCATCCTTTTCCAAATAATGTTGGCTCATAACTTTGTGGTACTGCAGCTATGGACTATCATAATCACTTTATCTTTTTCCATTGTGTGCTTGGTGATGCTAGAAATGATCAATACTCCCTTTTACTGCAATGGCTATTTTAATGCAAATTTTTTGTTATTTTTCCTGTCTCTCTTGTCAGTATATTTTGATGAAATAAAATGCTATTAATTGTCTGAAAGGGTATTAAGCACAGAGCATCAGGAGGTGTAAATGTTCTGTTCTAGATGGTTTTTAGTAACTTTTATTCCAGTAAAAAAGCCAATTTATATTGCTTATGCAAAGACTAGGGAAAGTTATGTTTTTTGCTTATTACTTTAACATGTCTTTAGTTTAAAGTCTGGAGGTTATTTTTTTTAACTAAAATCCTTTCATTTCCTTCACCCTGACTGGGCCAACAAATTCTAAGCAAGCAAGGCTTGTCCTCTGCCCACCTTCATTGTAACTGGCAATAAAGGACGCTCTGGGGCCCGTGTGTTGTCACCACAATTATTCTCAGGACATTCCATAGCAGTTCTGTCAGCCTGTGCAGTGGGGAATATCTCAGCTGGCATTTCCCAGGGGTGAGCACTAACCTGAGCATCTCTCCTCCTTCCAGTCCCTAATCAAGACATCCCAGGGGTGATCGCACTGACGTTGTTTGAAGACTACATCTACTGGACAGATGGGAAAACCAAATCCCTGAGCCGTGCCCACAAAACCTCTGGCTCAGACAGGCTGTCCCTGGTTAACTCGTGGCACACCATCACAGACATCCAGGTGTATCATTCCTACAGGCAGCCTGATGGTAATTATTCTGTCTCTGCTTTCCAAGCAGCACATTGATGTATTTCACTGAGTAGCCACTGAGGGACTGTGTGCTCATTTTTATCTGTGATGAAGATTTCTGTTCTGTTTCAAACGGCTGAAGTTTTCAAATTGCCATTTTTAAACATAAATCCGTGATTAATGTTTTAAGCACATCCAGTATTAAATACATCTAACAAAACTTGTTCAGTAGAGAGATAATTTATATGCCTAAAAGGTAACCCAAATACTGACTGAAAGTACAGAACTGTTCAGTTGCATTACAGTAAAAGTTACTATTTTCTGAGAGGGGACAGTGTGTTATGAAAATTTTAACCTGATTCTGTGAAAAGTGCTAATATTGCAGCAGAATATTGCTGGACTGAGAGAATGTCAGAGAATGTGAGTGGTATGATTGTGTCTTATCTGCTGATATCCCTGTATTTGAACTATAACTGAATCCCATTTGGCAATCGACCTAGATAAGCTAATTTTTTATCTCATTATATTTAAAAAAAAAAAGAAAAAAAGAAAAGAATTTTTTTCTTCCTCTAACTCAGTCAGTATTGAGCTTTTACAGCCATGGTAATAATTCATTTCTGCATACAACAGAGAACAGCTTAAAGGCAAAAGGAAGAGGTTGCCTCCACGGGTTTTTGATTTGAGACATTGCATTGTAAAGACAGTACACGGAACACAATTTTCTTCCTCCATAAAGCAGATACCCCGAAGTGTGCTGAGACAAGAGGCTCTGATCTACCTCCCCTGTTCTGTCCACAGTGTCCAGACACGTGTGCACACTGAACAACGGTGGCTGCAGCCACCTGTGCCTGCTGGCCCCTGACAAGCTGCACTCGTGCGCCTGCCCCACCAACTTCTACCTGGCCGCGGATAACAGGACGTGCCTGTCCAACTGCACCGCCAGCCAGGTATGGGAGTGCCCTGGGATCCTGTGTGCCTGCTCTCCTCCTGCTTTGGGACAGGGAATGCTGGCCCCCAGGGACTGTGCTTGAAAATAATTATGTAAGGAATAAGCTTGAAAAGGAGCTGGACACTCAAGTGTGCGCTTGGAGAGTTTCGTCTCCAAGGCTGGTAGTGGGAGATGGACTTGCAGGTGGCTTTTTCTCCAGAGAATACAGGACTTGTTTGCTTTCAAATGTTGGTGTTCCTGCCAATCACTGGGACAAATACAGCTGCTAAACCCATAAAAATTGCCTTGAAAAAACATTTGTCTGAAATATCAAAATACAAAGTGTGTATAACAGTGATTTGGGATGCATGAATGAATGTTGCATTTAAAAAAGAAAACAAGCTCAGTCCAGTTAGAAAAATTGGAAGATGACAGACTTGTGTTAAAAACAACTCAGTAGGTAAAATGGAAAAAAAGAGTCATCAATTGAAACACTAAACAGTATTTTCTATTACTTAAAATAAACATTTAATGCTTTTTTTTTCTTAAAATGGAAGGTAGGTAAGTAGAAATACTGATTTCTTATAAGAGAACCACTTGATAAATGCCTTTGGACTGTTCTAACCAGACAATTAATTGGTTGATTGTTTTAGTACATATGGCCTTTAAAATATTTCTAATAGTCTGATTTTCTAGTAGTTCTCTTTTAGTAGAGGTGTGCTAATGACCTCTTACAATGTTCTGTATCAGGATGCATGATAATGATTTCCAGCATTAAGGAAAATAGTTTTACTCCTAATTTTTATGAAGCAGTGGCCATCTTAATAAAAGAAGTACAGTTTCAATCAAATAATAATCTTATTTAAGAGACCTGCCCTCTGCCTTCCTCTGTAGATGTAAATCAGTTTTAAAATGGAATTTCTTACCAGTTTTTTTCCCCATGTTTAGTTCCTCAAATTTAGCTTAAAAAAAAATTCTTTAAGTGACACTAGAAGCTTATTCCACAGTGAATTTATATACTAACAGTTGACTGAATGGCTCCATTCCAGTCTAATTAATTCAGTGGTAGTATGAATTCAAGAAATAGCATCACATCTTGGATACTTGAGGAGTAATATTTTATCACTTGTGGATTCCACGGAGTGGAGAGCAGAATTATGTGAAAGAGGCAACTTCAGACAGAAAGTTAGAGGTTGACATTGGTTATTCATCATTTTTTTCCAGGTTTGGTTATTCATCATTTTTTTTCCAGGTTTGCAATTCATCTACTCTTTGATAACTCATTGGTCTGATGGCATCAGATGCAGAGATCAGTGGCAAAATTCTGTATCTCCTTAAGATTTCCAGATGATGCTGTGAAATCAGAGCTGCTCCTGTGTTGTCATCATTTTAGACAGCAGAGCCACCATTGGCTGTTCCCGATGGACAGGAGTTGGATGGTCCATGGACTGACCTTGCTTCTCCAGACCATCCTGTCATGGCTCATCTGGCATGAGAAATTGTTTAGTACAAATACCATTAAACTCCTGAACACCAAAACTCCATCCATTTAACACCCTGATCCCTGATTTTGCAGGGTTTTGTCTCTTCAGTTTAGAAGGGAATGCAAGTATTTTCACAACATCTAAGAGTTAGTACCTATTTCCTGGAAATAAGTTTCTGTTGCCATTTTGACAGCCGGAAGTCCCATGTGGTGAGCAGAACAAGTAGAAAAGACAAAGAATGGCAATTGTCTGTGTTTCTGTTTGTCTCCTGCCTTTGGCAGCCTCCTGCTGAGCCCCTCTGAGCTGCAGATCTGTGTGGGGCAGGGACAGCTCCCCTTCAACCCAGCCTGTTACACACCAAGTCCCTCAAGGTGGTACAAGAATGATGTAGCTCCAACTATAACTTCTATAACATAAATGCCTTTGAAACCCTAGGTTTTTTGGGTTTTTTGGCAGAAAAGATAAGCTGAACTAAGGCACCAAATTTGATATATGATTTAAATGCAGCTTTATTGAATAACCAAAGATTTTTCAAATGTAAAAAAAAGCTGCCCAATAACAAAAAATGAAATGTCTTGCCCTTTTAAAAATTTTGGTTTCTTTCTTTTCTGTGTTCATAGAGACACAGAGGTAGGAAAAGTAACATTTCTTAAAAGCTGATTGATGACCTACCCAGATTTTTCTCCCTGACTCATGCCACATAATGTACTCGGTTTTTAGGTTTAGCCTTAGCGAATTACATCAATTTGTACCATTTATTTTGTTTGCATTCCTCTTTCAGTCAGAACAAAGGTACAGTCACCTGAGCAGAGAGTAAATGCACAGCCTTCTTACAAAGGATTTTTCAGTTTTTTCTACACGTTTTATCCTTTTGAATGTCTGGAAGGCTTTACATTTGGTTTGTTCATTTAATTCAAACAATGTAAGCAATAGAGTACACACCACCACACATTAAGGTTCTTTTCTGTAACTGTGGGTATTTGAGTTTATCTGGAAAAATGATGTTGTCTGCTTCAACAGTTTACAAAAACTGAGAATGGAAGTGTTTGATTTGAATAAGACCCTCAAGAATGAAGTCACAGAATGCAGCAAAATGCAATGAGCAGTTTGTGATGGGGCATTGTAAGCCAGCATAACACAGCCCTTGAAACTACAGTGATTTTTATCACTTTGGCAGCCTCAGTGCCAAACATCTCCAAATAAAAATTTTAAAAATAAAAAAAATCACGATATTTAAAACACAAGTTTTGTAAAAATCCACAGCCAGAAGTTATCAATGCAACAACGCCGATTTTCATAAACCGGTCTATTAATACTGCTTATAAATAAAGAAAAAAATGCTTATAAATAAAGAAAAAAAATGATAACATGAAAGCTTTTATTGCTGCTGGCCTTTCCTCTTTGCAGTTCCGTTGCAAAACAGACAAGTGCATCCCATTCTGGTGGAAGTGTGACACCGTGGACGACTGTGGGGACGGCTCCGATGAGCCCGCCGAGTGCCGTAAGTGTGCGCCGGCCGTGGGACCCAGCTGTGCCAGCAGCTCAAACATTTCATAAACAAATCTAGGAAGAAGGTTTTTGTTTCCAGTGCTACTGTATGTTCCTTAGTCTCTGAGTGTTTTAAGGTCTTTGAAAAACCCTACGTTGTTTTTCACCTTTCAAATCTTCACCCCGGTTATGTTTTCGCTAAAGGTTTTCATTTGGAAGCTGTGCTGTGAGGTTGTGGAATTCTTTGGGTAAATACAAAATTCTGACAGGTTTATTTGGGGTTTTTTTTCTGTGTAATAAAAATGTGAGGCTCTAATCTCATTTGCTTGTGTTTTGTTGCAATTATAGAAGTTTAGATACACATTATTATTCACTGCAGATTTCTGAGCAACAACAGTGTTCTCTCTGTGACCCTTACTTTCCTCCCTTAAGCTTATTTTGAAAAAAAATGGTCTGTGTTCTACAATCTTCTGGTTAATTAACAATTAATTTGATTTTTTTTTATTGAAATCCCTCACCCTTCTTTTTACAATTTTATAGTTCTCTTTTCCTGCTGCAGAAGCCTCTGAAGCAAATTTTAACATATTCAATCATTCTGCATAAGTTCTTCTTTTAATCTACTCTATGTTTATATATAATATTACTATAGAAGTACATAATTACTCATTATTTCTAATGACAGTGGCTGGAGAAGGAACTGTGTTACGCCTTCCTTGGGAAATGGAATTACAATGGGATAGGGAGTTTCTTAAAAGCAGGCTTGAACTCAAGCATTTAGATCCTAAATTTCAGGTCTCAAGCCTTTGGTAAGCTTCAAGCTGCAGGGGATTTTCACTCTGTGTCATTAGCACTGTGACTAGAGCTGCACAAATTAAAGATATCAGACTTTGAAACTAGTCTTGCAATCATATGTGTACCTTTTAATTATTAATATATACTCAGATTGAGATTATAAAACAAATACAAGTTTTCAGGTATTTTTGACTAGTCCATGGGGTAAAGACAGCAACAGTGAGACTTTAACCATTCCTCTGGTAGTATTCATAAGCAGTTTTTGTCTTTCCCCAGCTGAATTCAGATGTCAGCCAGGACGTTTCCAGTGTGGCACTGGGCTTTGTGCTCTTCCAGCCTTTATCTGTGATGGAGAGAACGACTGCGGCGACAATTCTGATGAACTGAACTGTGGTAGGTGCTTGTATACACTGCAGGCTGTGTAGGCCAGACTGGTTTAAATGCCATATTTCACACTCTGCCAACAAACAGCATTTTTCTTCATCTACCTTTGAATCTTTTCAACTTTTAATCATTTTAACTTGATATTTTTATTTTCTTTTCACATTCAGACACGCACGTGTGTCTGTCGGGGCAATTCAAGTGCACAAAGAACCAGAAATGTATCCCAATAAACCTGAGATGCAATGGCCAGGATGACTGTGGTGATGAAGAAGATGAAAGAGACTGTCGTAAGTTATGCTTAGATAATTTTGCTCTGTAACTGCTTTTAAACAGGGAACTGGAGTAAAACACTGTAAATATCCTCTCTCTAAAACAATTTGAGGACATGCAAACAGTTAATTCACAGGACTGGTGTGCAATGCTTCATATACGAAAGAGCAAACTAAAATGCCATTTATTAACTCAAATGTTAAAGTCATTGCAAAGAAGAGAGGGATATAAACAATTTCAGGCATTTAATTGGGTTTTTGACTGAGGTTAAAACACGTATATGACTCTTAACCACCTCACAAATGACTCATCTTCCTAAGGCTTTCATCTGCCATGCCTTGCAGCAATGCATTTCAATGGAAAAAGATGTTTTTCAAAATATTTTGTAGGAAAAGCTGTAGATCCAAAGCTCCTTCTTCATCCTTTTTCTTTCATTGATTATTTTTACCTTTTCTGTTCCCCTTTCTTTAGGGATTTCATTAATTTATCAATGTAACTGGATTTCCATTTTCTCAGCTTTTAATGCAACTTACTTTTCATACATTTATTTTCACTTTATACTTCTTAGATATAACTGGAGAAAATATTTTCAGATTTAGGATGGAAATTTTTTTAACAAGTTTGTGGTTTTGATCATTTTGTATCAAAGATGATGGGGCTGCCTTGAAATGTAGCTCTGACTTGTAGTCATTTCACTGCTCAGATCTGCTGCTAATCTGAGCTGCTTGTACTGGATCAGCTTTCTCAAGGTTTGCAATGTGCTGCATTTCTGCAAAGAACAAATCCTTCTCCAAGGGAAGAAGTGTTGCTGAGGATAGAAAGGCTTTGTTGATGCTCATGTTCAATGGCTGTCTTCCAAATTGCTCAGGAGAGATGCAAATACAAGCTTTGCAGAAAACATTTTTTGTTGGTTTGCATGTTGGGTTTCTTTAGGAGCTGATTAAGAGGGATTAGGTAAACTCCTGTGAAAGATAAGGGAGATTACTTTCTCTTTCCTTGGAAAGAGCTGCCCATGGTATGTGGAAAGTTCCCAAAAACCTTGGGGTGTAGCTGGCAGAAGTTAAATCAGAGCAGCAGAGTCTAGAGCTCAGGGACTGTGAGTTCATATTGACTTGGGCTCCTGGCACGAGGCAGGTAACAGGTGAGATTCTCTCTCACTCTAATGTCACCAGTCTGAGATCCATAAAATGCTTTTTTTTTTCTACTTAGCTCTGCTGCTTGCTTACAAGGTGACTTTTTCAAAGTCACATTTCATACTGAAGGCTTTCCATGTGTTCAACGAAGGTCATTGTGCTGGTTTTCTGGTAAAGCACTGTGAAATCCCCTGGTGATGTGTCCCAGCTGAGGATCAGAATTATTTTTTGTAGTGCAGTTAGGAACATTCCCAAGTCTATGGAAATGTGAAACTGAAAGGAATAGAAGAAACTAACTTTTATCAAACCTAAAATTTTTCATCTTGCCAAACTTGAGAAACAAGAATGATCATATCAGGGAGCAAATTGCTTTTCAACAGGGGTATGGAAGTTTTTTAAAAGCACTACAGGATTCCTTAGGTAAAGGCGGGACAGACATTCATGTGGGAAAACCTTATCAAAGGTTTCCTGTT
Source organism: Anthoscopus minutus (assembly GCA_013399455.1). Lineage (NCBI taxonomy): Eukaryota > Metazoa > Chordata > Aves > Passeriformes > Paridae > Anthoscopus > Anthoscopus minutus. Next base: position 17,737 of record VWYI01048373.1, read on the forward strand.
TCCCACCTATGGTCAGTTCAGCTTAAAATTACTTGGAGTACATATGCTCAGCTCTAAAGAACATCTAAAGAGTTACATGGGTGCACTGAGGATCTGTTTTTGTTTTAAATGGCTATTCTAAGATTAATGCAGTCAAAGTTTAACTTAGAGCATCCTAAAAGAATAGGCTGAAAGCTCAGCTGCATCTTTGCATCTTTTCCTTGCTGTAGAATTCATTCAAAAATTGTTGCTCTAAACTGATAAAGTGAAATATTTGTCAAATTTTTCTCAACATTTACCCAATTTAACAGAGCACAGAATTTCACAGAAATCATGCATAATTTTATTTCATTTTTGATCAAAGCATCCAGAGTTGCCTTAGTCTTATAAACTGACTCTCCGAATTTCCAACTGGTGTTTTAGAAAGTTAGGAAAAAAAACTTGTCTGATTTTTGCTAAAATGATTTGAATCTATCCATGGTAGGCCTATTTTCTGTTAAAAGAATGTCACAATAGACACTTTGTTTATTGTATTTGTTTTACCTTAATGTATATAATATTACCTTATAATATATAGGAAAATGACAAAACTATAAACAGTATAAACCTGAATGTTTTTTTCTTACAGATATTATATAAATTTTCCTAGAGGTATCCAATTTCTGTGTCCTGAATCCTTAATATTTTTTTCTTTAAAAAGCATATTTTGAACATAGTAGAAATTTCTAATTTTGATCTGGAATTCTTTTATTTAAAGCTGAAAACAGTTGTTCTCCAGACCACTTCCAGTGTAAAACAACCAAGCACTGCATTTCCAAGCTGTGGGTGTGTGATGAAGACCCAGATTGTGCAGATGGGTCAGACGAAGCCAACTGTGGTGAGTCTGCCAGTGGTTCTGAATCTTTTGCTGTGGCTTGCCATGTTTTTAGCAAAAGGAGATAATCATCCTACTTTTTATATCCTCTCTCAGTGTTTGATAATACCTATCTGGAACCTTTCTGGCTCAGCCAGTTCTTATTGAATGGCAATATTTAGTTCATAAAATTCCTATTGTACCACTTCTTTATTGGCAGGAGCTGCAAATGAGGTTCTCATTTTGCATTTAGAATCATAGAAGTGGCACAGAATGTAGTGGCTGTCATAGGACACGGGTGACATTCTTTATTTTTCTCTCAGTGTTATCCAGTTTCTGTCAGTTCAGTCTGCACTTTATTGCTGCTGAAGTTCATAAATAGTGAAAATACAATAATTCACAATTCCTGGTAGTTAAGACTGATGGTATAGGAAGGTTCAGAGCAGTTTCTAACTTGATATGGCAAATTTCTCTCTGGGAGCTCCAGGGAGTTATGAGTCAGTTCTTACTGTTGTAATTAGAGAAAATAATAAATATAAATATTCTGCCGAGGAAATGGATTACAGACAATCAGAGGCAGAGTAAGTGGATCAGTACTGCTGGCAAATCCCTGAAGATGGGTGTCAGTGAGAGACACACATTAACCATGTGCAGAACTTGTGAAACTTCCAAGACCGGTCTATAAAGGAAAATACAGAAAAATGTTCTGAGGTGGAAGAGAACAAGACAAATATGGAACATATAAAGCTCTCACCATTATTCATCCATGCATCAGTGAATGGTTTGATGAAGCACCTGTGTCTGGACAGGTTTATCTCTGGGACAACAGAGCAACAAAACTACAGGCTACAGTCAAGGACAAAGCACTGAGCGGCTTTTGCATGGATGTGTTTCAATTAACTGACACATGAGCATATATAAAAATGCTGAAGGTGGAAAATATGCCCAGGAAAATGAACATTCTCAGCACTAAATATACAAGACCATTGCTTGAATTGCCAGGATGGGGAAAATAATTACTCCTGTCAATTAGTGAGGAGTTCAGTCTGCAGAATCATTTGTCTTGGAGAAAGAATGAATGCAAAGGAGATGAAGCTTCATAGCCACTTCAGGGCTGATATTGAAACACGCTGCTCACTTTCTGATCTGTGTGACAGCTACTTTCTCCTCCACCATTCCACATCGCCTGGATCTCCAGCATGCTGTGGCTTTCCAACTGGCACTGCATTCCAAGCTTCCAACCTGTGGATTTGCATTTTGGCCAACCCATACACACCCAGCTGATGTGGCACAAATGGTCGTAAAATAATTCATCTAGTAAATGTAAATGCTAAGTCACCTTTTTATTTTTAATTTTAAAAAGAGAAAGAGAAATAAAACTGACAGTAAATAGGAAAAATTGTGTTTAAAATAAGTACTTCACTCTGAGCCATCATTTTGCAGTAGAAAGAATAAAAATTACTCAAATGACTAAAAACAGAGAAGAGAATAAATGTAGAGAAGCAATGTGTGCATTCCCAAGCTCAACAGGGTTTTAAATCCCAACATATAGAGCTGGAGGTGTTGGCTCATATCTGAGACTCATCTTGACTTCTGTCCTGTCTCTGGCAGTGAGTGTCTAGGGAGGAATACGTGAGCCAAGCAGGCCTGGACTGAAATTTCCCTGGGATACCTTTCCATCCTCTAACGACTTGAGACTCAGAGATATTTTCAGTCAAATATGTCTCTGTATACAATAATTCATCATAGATTTCACTCTGTTTTCGCCTTTGTAAAGTTTTCACAACATGCTGCAGCGAGCTGTTCCACAGCTTAACCACACACTTCCCTGAACAAACACCCACATCTTTATTTTTAATCTCCTGGCTGCATACACTGCTCTTGGTTTTTGTGTTGGAGGAGACAGAATAATTTATCCATAGTCACAATTTTTGTGCCAAACACTGTTGAGTACACATGGAACAGCTAAGCCTTGACAAGAACAGGGTGTGTTTAACCACATTTTGAAGTTTTCCATATTTTTAGTATTTGAAATATGGCTAAATGACCTTACAATGGTAGTAGCTTCAAAACAGTTTAGTCTTCTGCATTTTTTTTCAATTTAAAGATTGTTATTTTTATGGACAAAGTTTGATAGAATTAAATTCTAAAGTTGCAGGCTGAGTATAAAAAGGATCTACACATGTTGATGAAGCGCTAATTTGTTATTGTTTGGAGTTCATTTCTAAAACGTCTGCAATGCAAAACTTGTGTAAAAAATCTCTTTTGCTTGAGTGCTGCGTGGCCATATGTGTTTTGTTTAGTCAACTCCTGCTGCTGTGTGTTATTGGAGATATTACACTGAGTACATTTGCTAGAAGCAGTGTAAATGTCTTTAGGCTTCTGTGGTTGCCTTCCAACTCAGACAGCTGAGGTAGAATCAAGAAATTTGTGTTTCTTTAGGAGTGTCTTTTGTTTCTCAGAGTTAATTGGTGTTAACTGTCCAGGCAATTAAAGAAAGACATTAGATTATGCTAATCCTTGCTCACAACTTTGATACTTTACATCAAAATAGACCAGTTTGAGTTAGAATCTGAAGAAAGCTGTGTGTGGTCTTGGAAAGTGCTTTCATAATATTCTTTAAAGGTTATTTGTGCTTCAGGTCTTTATTTTCCTGATGCGTCAACATTGGTATGACTGCTTTCTGCCTTTTCACTTTCTTTAATATTAATTTTAGTTTTAGGTGTGAGAGTAACAAAATAGATTTTTTTCCTGATGATAAAGCATATTTTCTGAGGCACTTAAAGGATGCATTATATAAACTTCCTTCAACAGGCTTATAATTTCCTGTACCCAGCATGGGTGACAGCCTGCCAAGCTCTAGGACAGCCAGCTGATCCTCAATCAAAAGCAAATTCCTTTTAGTTTTGGGTTTCATCCCACTCAGACACACACACAGATGCACACACATGAAAATATATGAATTTAAAATCCCCAGAGAGGAGCAATGTATACAGTTAGTGGTTTCATTAACAGGGATTGATATTTGAATCAAAATGCTTTTAGGGTACATGTGGGCTTTCTTGCCTTGTTTTGGTTTTGTTTCTCTGTTTAAGCCTTTATCCTGTTTTCCCAATGTTCATTTAGAATTATTTCTAAAATAAAATCCTAGTTCAGTATGCAGAAAAAAGTGAACCCAACCCACCAGCAGCTACCTCAGGCCATCACACAAATTTCGAAGGAAGGGCTGTGCCTGTCACAGTGGGTCAGTGAATCTCTTAATAGCAATTGGAAGAGAGCAATATGAAAATGGAGTTATCAGTGCTTTCTCCTTTGCCTTTGCACCATTTCTACCTGAACTTTCACACTTTAAGGTGATCTCATTTTAAGAAAAATGAGAAAGCAATTTGGTGTTGAAGTCAGAGATGACAAAATGTGTGTGGGCCCCTGTGTGCTTTTCATGGTTCCACAATTCCCAATAATAAAGGTCTTGCACTGTTTCCTTTGGGGTGAATGAATCCATCATTCTCAAAGATCAGATAATTATTACACAACTTTCCCAAATTTTCCTCTTTGTTATATCCTGTCTCTGATATCCCAGTGTTTTCTCCAGTTTTCATTCATGTGAAGAAAGAAAGACAAGACAAGAAAATCTGGTTTGTAAGACATAGTCAGCTTTAAGCTGCTACACAAGGTCATTCAACCCAGAGGAAAAATAAAGTTTTCAGATTTGTGAAGAAAGGACAGCCTTACAAACATGAAAAATATTTTGTATTAAAAAAAATTATATCCCTATATAGTAAGGTAGGAATAGAGTGAGAAGAGAAAGATTATCATTCAAGTAGCAATCAGAGGTTAAGGATAAATTTTTTAAAAATCTAGATTTTCTTCACATATATAGAAAAGGAAATGCTACAAAATTGATTTAGCATGCTTGAGGATAAAATAATTCTTTATGAAGAGTAAGAAAAGATGTACTGCATGTTCGTGTAACTGAAACGAATGGGTGTCATCTCAGGCTTCTGTGAATTACTGATCTTGGTGTTTCTACTGAATGTGGAAGGATAAATAGAATATTTGTATGTTATCTGTCATTAGTNTGTATGTTATCTGTCATTAGTGCTACAGCTCATTTTGTGGGCAAATACTCTACTGGGAGATTGCAAACTTTACTGGAAGTATTTTAATAAACGTGAGAATGGCTTTCAGGTTTGATACTTTATCCTTTGCAGAGCTACAGAATGAAAATTCAAGGGTGCCATAGGTTTGGTAGGAATATTTTTTGTGTTTTGTAATGTTAAATATTTTTAATTGTTTTCCAGTGCAAGTATTTGAAATATCATGATCAAAGTATCATAGACTGTATTGTTGAAAAAATATAATGGGAAAAACCCTACTTTTGGAGAAAACTTCTTGCAATTTTGACATTGGCAGAGAATAAGGAACAAACACAAAAGACAGAGTTGCAGTGACCAGATTTTTGAGTGCACACAACTGAGCTGCAACATCAATCTTGATGCACAAATGCAGTTTTATCAGTCTAGTTCAGAGCCACACCTGAGAGAAAACGCAGCAGTTTGGCCCATAGCATCAAATCACCACCTGGAATTTGTGGTTCAGCAGCAGAGGAATGGGGTTGATTGAAGCTGCTGTTTCTGTCAGTCTCAGCAGCCCTTGAGTTGCCATAAGAGCAGAGTGAAGCTGCCCTGACATGTTATGACTTTGCCTAATGGAATTTAAACATTTTCTAGAGCAATATCACAGTGACATGTAATTATAAATACGTCATTGAAGCTTTTACAAAGCAAACCTTCACCCCTCCTCCCCACAACAAAAATGTCACTGATAACTTTTTAATTTACTTCATTTCATCTCAGTCCTTAGAAGCTGAATGAATTATTCAAGAATTGCTCGCAGAAAACAGAGGCAGCTGCTTCCTGCTCAAGGGATTCAGGGTGTTCATGTATCTCTAAGAGGTTTTGCTTCCAATGCTCCTCTGTAAATAGAAAAGCTCATTGAAAATATACAACATGAAGGAAATTTCCCTCAGTTTAGCGCCATAACCTCTGTAAAGCTCTAGCTCATATGAGTAACATCCAACACAATCCATCAGTGGGTAAAAAGTTAAGTTCAAGTGCAAAATTTTCCATCCTAAATTATTATAGGTTAAAATAAGTTTTGAGAAATGCATACTTTGTACAGTTTTCAAGTCAATATTCTAGTGGTTTACTGTGATCTGATCTTTTTAAAAGCAATCTTATACATAAATTCAAGGAAAAGTTAATTCAGTCGTTGAGATTCTGTTCACTAATACCCTCTCTTATGACCCCTTCTGAATTTTATATTTTTTAATTTTATATGACAGTTTATACACTGCATATTTTAATTTCATCAAATTTAAGATTAAGATGTGAATGTATAAATAGAAGCCTAAAGAATATGATAAGAAATAAATTATTCCTCAAAGTAGCATTCAAATGAGTATGGTTGCTCATCCTTAAATGTATCCAGTAACATTACCACGTATTTAGTGGGAGTCTATCCCATTTGGATCTTTGTTTGCAATGTTGTGAATATTATTCACCTTTAATTACAGATAAAAAAACTTGTGGACCTCATGAGTTCCAGTGCAAAAACAACAACTGCATTCCAGATCACTGGAGATGTGACAGCCAGAATGATTGTGGAGATAATTCTGATGAAGAAAACTGTAGTAAGTAGCTTTTACCTTAGTCTGTGGTAGAGTCAGGCTAGCAACATGCAAGAGGAAACTTTTGAACTTAAAATTAAAAATTAACATTTGAATTTTTTTGAATATATGTATTCAAAAAATGTATTTTCATTCAACACCCTCTGATCTGCTGAAAATCAGTTGCCTGCAATTGGAAATGTCCCTTGCTGTAATTCTCCAATTCTGTTCACTCTTATAAAGAGCTGAATCAGCTATAAAAAAATGCCTGACCTCCAACTGCTCAGTAATCTGGCAAATTAAAAATAAATATTACAATGAGTTTTATCAGTTAGCTGCGTATCAGATTTCTAATCTCTGAAAAAGAATCATAAACACTGGTCAGAGGTGAGGTGATAAGCATTTGTTAACAAGGAACTTTGATCAAACACTACCTGCTCATTATATTCACTGTATTCTTGAGATGATTTGCCTTGTTTCCTATGGAGAAGTCAATTTCTATAGTATTTAATTGCATTGAGAATAGATGTGGTTATTCAGAGCAGATCAGTTACCCAGCTCTCTCCTACCCATGGGGAACCTGTTGGCCTAATAAATCTCTGTAATCCCACTTTCCAGGAGTTAATTTCCATCTGCTTCTCAGGAAAAAAAATGAAAAAAATTCTAATCTTTTTATCTAATTATTGTCTTTATAAAATATTTCAAGAGGGACATTCCCTAAATAGTTCTGATGTGCCTTCTCCTGACAATTGTTGTGGGTTTTTTCTTTTTACTTAGAGATGCATGAAGTTAATATCTTTTTCTGGCACATAATCCTGAGTATTCATTCCTGATTGTGTGTCATGAGTGTTTATTTAGTATCTTCAAGGTGATGATGTAGAAAGCTCAATAAATTAGGCATTCTAGTGCTGAGTAAATGCTGCTGCCCCATTCTCCACTTCAAGATGTGGTGTCCTTAGGTACAGAGTGTCTCATTCACCTTGGGAGGATAAAGTGGATTTTTCTGCCTGGTAATTACTACCTGCATTTGAAAATGTTGTGAGTTTTATTACTGCAAGCAGCAGTGCTGTGGTTTTCCTATGCAAGTGTTACATAAAAAAGGGAAAATGTCATGTGGCTCAGTAATCGCTCAGAGCCTTTTGTTGTCATAGCCCAGGGGGATTGGCACACAAAAGCTTTCTTAGCTTTGTGGGAGATTTTACAAAGGAATTTATTATTAGTGTCAGTTTTATGTATTGCAAGTAGCAAGAAATTATTTTATGTTCTTTTATTCTCATGTAGAAATCAAATAGAGAATCATAGTTTTGCTGTGGCAGTGTTAATCTACAGGACTGGGCAGTCTGTTGAAAATTTGAAAAAAAAAACAAC
>VWYI01048466.1:0-13675 GCA_013399455.1 Anthoscopus minutus
AATAGATAATATATAATATAATATATATAATATATAATATAAAATAAGTTATAATATGTGATGTCTAGATACAAGAACATGGGATACAATAATATGGGATCAGAACAGAAGTCCACTCAGCTCATTATCTTTTCCCTGACAACAGTCTGTAGGGGATTTACATGGGGAAGAATGAACAAAAATAAAAAGCATACATGAATTGTTCTCTAGAATGCTTCTCATTTTCCAAAAATAAGCCATGGAAAAACTTCCTTTTACTTAGAGCTGGGTACTATAAGTGTACCATCATGTCTAACAAGACAAATGCAACTATGCCATTTTAACTTATCTAAACCAATATGAGCTTACCCAGGATGTTTACTTTCAGAATCCTTTATGGCCAAAAATCCCTCTACTTAATTACCAATAAGATGCTTATCATATGCCCTTGTGAACATGCTGTCTGATGATTTCTTTGTATATATCCTGTACTTCCAATGTTTTTGAGAGAGAGCACATACTATTTTCCTGCAGATCTGCTACCTCAGTATTATTCACATAAGGTTGTACTCCCCCTTTCATGTATTTTCCAAGCTCAAAATTAATATTTTATGTAGTTTCTCCTTTCAAGCAAGTTTGTCTCCTGCCTATCATGTTTGTATTCAGAACAGGCAAAGTAATATGTATTAGATGGAGGTTTCCCACTGTACAAATACAACTGTAAAGGATGTAAAAATGATATTTTCTAGCTCTCACTTCCCTAAAAAATGCTACCATGAGTAAACGGTTGCAAAAAAGTGACTTGAGCCTCACAGGATGCTGCATTTTCACTGTGAGATTGAAAACACGATCCTGAGCAACTCCACAGCAAATACTTTACATGCAGTGTTCTGTAAAAACAAAATCTTGATTTACACCAAATATGTTTATCTGCAAACACACTTTCTTTAAGTTTTATCACTTCTACATTTTCCTACACAGTTAAGTCTTTTATTATATTATATCTTCAGTCAGAGAAGTAAAACCTGCACATCTAACAGTGATCAACTACTGCTCCCAGAAGGAGGCAACATTTCATAACCTGAAAGAACTTGTGGGTCATTGTCCAGGTAAATACACTTGAAGCTGAAAACTTTGGGCAGACTATGAATGAACCACAGATAAAAGAAGAGAATAGGGAGGACAATTAGAATAGCATACTTTGCACCTTTCAGAAGCAATGAACCCAGTTCAAATTCAGCATTCACAGAGGTATTCTCATGTTAGCCTTCAAACTTAGAACCAATGCATTCTACAATATCTGCTGGAAGTGGAGGAAGAACTACCAGCAGTAGAAAGACAACTATTAACCAAAATACCTGCTCACAACAGTGTCTGCATGGACTGCAGAGAATGCAGTATAGATTTACCTATTGCAGGTGCTCTGAATACTGAGTGTAAAACATTAAGTACAACACATGAATATAAAAAATGTAGCCCTATGACTAAGCAGTCTGAATGTCCCAAAATCAGGGACTCCAGAAAACTGGAGTTCCATATAGCAGTTTAGAAGGAACAGGTAAAACCTTGCTGCATTGGCAAATTTCTGCTAAATTAAGGAGGAATAGGCTATGTCTGTCAATAGAGATGAACAATATCTTTTTGCTTCTTATAGACTCAATGATCTGATTGTTTTAAAATCATTCCTCCTTACTGTTCCTTGGATTCTCTCACTCCCAGTATTTTACCTCTGGATATACAGGCATTGTGTTTGAGAAAGGGTTAGGTATGAATGAACCACATTGCTGGCTTGCTCTCCTTAATGAGACTTATGTGCCAACAGTCTCAGCATAGTTTCCTGGTTCTACAAAGAAGTTACCTTGATTTTTGCTAAAGAAGAAAGCAATTTGCAGGGAAAGCAAACACTCTGGATGGAAAAGGTATGTTGACTTAGTTATTATCTCAGACTGTACACTTCATAATTGCTTTTTAGGATGACATATGTGAACCTAAAGTGAGAAAGCTTATTTAAAGAATTGTTAGGCTCTCCCACTCCCATTGCAACATGTTTTAAAAAACTGTTTATAAATATAGTTCATAGAATTTAAAGCACAATAATCAGTATGCTCATGCTTATTTTTTTCCAGAGAAACAAATAACAGAACAAAGTATATAAAAGACTCTGTTTTCTAAGTAATTTCTGTTCCAATGCAGGTATAGCATTATCAGTATTATTCACATAGATGACTACAAGACGGAGGACTCCCAGATTAAACTAAGACTTCTGCATTTTCAGAAATTTTTTGTTCATCCTGGCCAATGATGATAAAAATCTATTTACATGTAAAAAATACATTCTGTAGTACAATCAATGACATTTAATCTTAATTTTATCATCTCATTGCTAGGCTGCATTCAACACTGCAATGCTAGCAATATTTCTCTGAAAAGAAATTGTCATGAAAAGGAACAGCACAGCACAACTCTTTTTGCTCATAAACCCATTTAGAAACCAGGCTGTTAAAAGATATTTTTGAAATTGTCACATTCACCAAGCACCTTAACCTCTTAATATCTGCTTCTGGTGTAAAACCACATCTTTTTGAAATAAAGTGATTCTTACTATCAAGCTCTGAAACTATAAATATTAGTTGGAAAACCCCCTGTAACTCCCAATAAACAAACAAACAAATGAACAAACATTCTGAGAAAAAAAGTACAGAAAGGTGAAAAGATTCATTCTGACACAGTCCTTATGCAGTTTTGTTAGATAATATAGCATAGATCCAATGATATATGATCTTGACACAGAACATGCATTTTTTGTAGTGTTTTTGCATGGTTGTCCTATGGGCAGAGTTCACTCCCATGTATATATGGGAGTTTAGATTCCCTGTCAGTAAGAGAGCTGGGCATTATCTCACCTAGCTGCTCTGCTAGGACAGATTCAGGGGGCCTCATTCCAAACAACACAGACTCCAGAGAAGTGATGGAGTTTCCCTGACTTGGTGGGGTGATGTGTGCCAGAAAATATTACTTAGCTTTCAAAGCAAGCACAAATAATTGGTAAGGGACCTTGAGGCAGCTGCTGGTAGTTAAAGCGCTGATTCTTTCACATGTTACACTGTGAAACAGTGAAAACTGAACACTATTAAAATTAATAAAAAAAATGCACAACAGACACCATATCACTAAGAAAGCCAGTAACTTTACTGATTTGTCTGCAAAATACAAATTATACCTTATTTCCAGCAGGAGAATCTTTTGAAATTTTCCCATTTTTGTTCACTACAGACAGCTGAATTAAGTCCCTTGAGATACACAGATGTGGTTTAACTTAGTTATAACATCTTGTCATCTAGTGGCGACAAAGTCCAGCTTATGCCGCTGTGAGCCTCTACTTTAATATTTGTTGCAAATGCTTGTATGCTCCCATTTACAAGCTATTTTGTTATCACCATTGTTTTATGGAAGCAAATCCCCATGAAAGAGAAGAAAAAAAGAAAAAAAGGATACAACAAACCATCTGAAGCAATCCAAGTGTAATGCCTGCAGTAACCCAGGTCTGATAGTAAATACACAAAAACTTTAATACTTCATTTTTAATTTTTAATATTTTTTAAAAATTATTTTCTTAACTGACCTTTTTTTGAATCAAACTGAGGTATGGATCAGTCTGAGGTATGAGAAGGGAAGGTAGAAATGCAACACGTGATTATGAAAATAATCAAATGGATACTTTTGATGCAGAAAGTCTGTGGCTCAAAGCTTGGATTGCTCCACATCTTTGGTTAAAATATATTAACAAAAGCCTTTTATTACATCTACAGTCTGAAGCACTCTAACAGACACCAATGTTCCATCAGTCCTTCAAGAGACCTGTAGTGGCAGGAAATTAATGCCATATAACTGACGACATCACAGCAGATGGCACAAACAGGAACAGATGAAGTATGCCATGTTTAGGCAACAGCCTTTATTGAGGTTTCAAGTGGCTTTTAAAAAATTACAAAGCATTTACCTTCAAGGTGAAGGAAGAAGGAAAACAAAACAGCTGTTAGACTACAGATAAAAGTGGGTATATAGGATTGCAAATACAATACAAAGGGGTTGACGTCCTTGAAAACAGCCTATGAGTTTCATTCTTATGCTAGCTTTACCTGAAAAAGGTCTGAGGACAACAGCTAATTTTTACATTAGTCATTAAAAATTGCTAAATTCCTCTTCTGGGAAAAATATAAGCCATTTTGTTATAAAACACAACTTTTGAGAGACACTGAAATGACCAAAGCTTTACTGTGAATGGCTCAATGTGTACAATATATATGTTGTGCAGATAGGGTATATCATATAATTGTCACCAGCAATTAAACACTAACTGACAACACCTTTTAATAGAGATTAGCTTAGCTATAACAATACTTGCAGGTGCCTAGAATGCCACTTCAGGTGTTTGAACTTACAATAAGAATGTTGCCTAAAACATCATATAGCATGGGTTAAGGTAAAGTAAATGTTAATACTCTTTCAGGGCTCTGCCCCAAACTCCTTAAATACAAAGGAATCACACAATAAACCCAAATTAGCTTTTGCAAATACAATAAATGGTAAGATACAGATAAAGGAACAAGAAAGGTAGACAGTTATAGTTTACAGAAAGTGACTTCACAATCAAAGTTGTGCTTCTTATCATTAGATCAGTTTGCAAATATGCATTATCCCCCACAATTTTGCCAGTATAAGTTAGTTGCCCTCTGCAGTAGGAACAAGAGGGCTGACTGGCATTTATTTTCATGTGATTCTGTTCTACTTGTGTTTATACAAAAAATCACTGTCAGAGTTAATATAAATTGCCCAGGCAATACTTTTCACGCTACTTTCTGCTTAGTTACTTGCAGTAATATATTATACTGCATCTTCATTAAATGATATCTTTTATTTTTTTATGTGTTGCTGAGGCAAATCGCAAGGTAAACTATTAATATGGCTATTCTTAATATATCAATAGACCAAATCCCCTTCCCCACTGAGAAGTTTCTACTACAATACCAATAAAATTGTATTTTTCTTGAAATGACAAGGTATATTTGTGATACATTTGCATATTTTTGACACACTAAAGTTTAAAATTCTCAGAAGAGAATATGAGTGTAGGTTAATCTGAGGGTGAGGAAACTGGTTTAAAACACAGGGTTTTTGTGTTTTAAAATTAATTATGGGCCCCATTTTACCTTTTAAAAAAATTTTTATTTTTTATTTTATTTTTAAAATTTATTAATTAATTTTTATAAAACCATGCGTATCTTTGTTTACCCTGCAGTTTGCTACACGAGATAAGATGGATGCATTAGCAGCACAGTATTCTGCTTAAAGAGTTTCCAGATTATGTACTAGCCCCTGCACGGCTGTAAGTGCCTGTAAGGCAGGCTTCTGTAAAGTCATGGTAAGTGAAGAGCCTGTGTCCTAATGCACACTGTAGTCTGATCATCATTCTCTACTACAGAGAGGTACACTCCATCACTGAGCAGTGCACAGCAACTGCACATACAGGTGGAAAAAAGAGTGTGGATTTCACTTGAAAGTACTTTATGCTGACGTTCCGCTGTTGCAGCTATATTCTTTATCATAATGTCAATGTATGTAGTTGAGACCTAGAAGGACTCTTGAAAAAAGGAGAAATATTACAGTTTTACTATGGCACTAACATTTTGCTTAAACACTTTTTCCCTCCAACAGAAAGATTAAACTGAAACACTTGAATATACCATTTTTTTCTAACATACAAGAAGGACAAAGAGGGACTTGAAGAAAATGACACATTCCCTCTAGTCCAGCTATCTTAGTCAAAGGAACAACATGAGGCTGGAGAAAATGTGGATGCCGTGTGCTGAAGCAAGTCCTGCTCTGGTGCAAACACAGGGAGCGTTGCTCAACAACGTGTCCACTGTGAGATGATGTGACTGCAGAGGTCCATGAGAACCAAGGACTAGACAGCCAATTTTGGCCGCGTAAAACCGGCTGATTTTGAACTGCCCTTTAACTGGTGACCTCTGTAAGAGTTTTATGTCTGTGAGAGAGGGGAGGAATCTATACAACAGGCACTTCTGCGCCAGTCCCTCCCTTTGCCTCCCCCTGCTGCTTCGGCACATATTTACCTGCTCTCACGTAGCTGACAGCCGTTAGAGCTGCACATTCAATTCTGGCAGGCAGAATACCAGCTTCATTCATGAGAAAGGGCCAAGTTCGCCACTTTGTCATTTAACCCATGGAAAACTACAAGATACGCAGGACGTTAAGTAATAGAAGGGCCCTTGTTACAATGCACAAAACAGCATGAAAGAACTAATCAGTATATACAACGGATGGCAGTTCACCCAACTGATTGTAAAATGCTGTATTAAAATGATTTAAGTTGTTACAGCATGGGTAAATCTAATTGTTTACAGATCAGTCTTCTAACAGCTGACTTTGATCTGTAAAATGTATACCCAATAAAAGAAAACCAAAAGAAAATAGTTAAATGTGCAACTGCACAAATATAATTCCCCACTATCAAGAGAACAAAAACTTTTGCTATTACCATCATTATTATATATATTAGAAAGCTATACACAAGCATGTTAATTTCACAGATTTTTTTTTAAAAGATTCTTAATATTTTATATAATTAGAAATACACATTTCAAAAAACAAAACTTCTGCAAAGAGAAAACAGTTATCTTGGTTAGCAAAGCATGGAGTTCCTCAAGGCTTAGGGTAGTGCTTTCTATACAAAAAGTCCTTTTTGTTTGTTTCTTCAGGACTGCCTAAAAGATTAGCAAAGCTATCAAGGAAAAAAGAACACATTTTGGCTTAAGGAAACTACAAAAGCCACAAACGCTTTGCAAACTCTGTCTTACTTTTTAATATGAAAATAAGCAAAATGTAATGTACATATTTTTATACTTTTTTATTTAATAAGTGATGCAGACCCAGAATTTTTAAAATTAAATACGTCAGCCCTCGAACTCAACATTTCTATAAGTATGGTCCTCTTGAAATGGTTTGATCCTTTTAAACTGAGTGCCATACTCTAACAAAATGCCTGCATGTTTGTGAGCATTTTCAGTATGTTAGGTGACCCAGTCTCTTTCTAGTATCAATTCATGGCCACCCAACTGCTGGGTCTGTCAAAACATCTGTACATTTTCTATATGTTGCATAACAGCTGCTTTCTCTCTCAGTAAAGATCTGCCATTTCTGGCAAATGTTTTCATTTTGTCTATTTACATGTAAATAACGTTGAACCTGCAACATGACACTATCTATTGTAACATACATTTTGCAAGGGAGCACAACAGTGAAAAGAAGTTAGCCTTAAAATCTATTTTGTACAAGTGTTCTGTTGTACAACTCAAGTGCTAAGCTTATCTCAGCATTTCTGTTTATCCTTATACTGCATCACTGAGGCAAGTTAAAAGTACTTTTACAAAACAGAGTACCTGACTTTTTTTTTCACACACGGCACATATAATGCATATCGACCCTTCCCCCCTCCCCCCTCCCATTAAGGTATAGCACACACACACTGCAAGAAAAAAAAAATCCCAACTTATAGGTAATAATGTTATCATGTTGCCCATCCTTCAGAGAGCCGCATGCGCTTGACAGAGGGGCTTTCCCTTTCGTCCGGCGAAGGTCTGGTGAGTCCAATGGGGGAGTGGAATTCGTTCCGGTGATCTTCTCGGTCGCTTCCGTCGTAGGAACTGCTACAGCTGCTCAGACTGTCGACAGGAGATCTCCCCGCCTCATGGCGCGTGTGCTGTTGGTATCTCGATGGTGTGGTGGTACGGTCTCTAGGAGGAGAAACAGGTTCTGACTTGATGTTGAGGCTTTGAGTAGAAGGCAGGGAGAGATTTGTACTCTGAGATAAATGAGTGCTAGTGCAAGCTCTGTAGGAGGAAAGGAAACCCAGTTACAGACGGAGGAGGCATGGAGCCCCCAGATATGCACAAACACTCACACAAAACACCAGTGTAAAGGCTCGCGCAGCACCAGCGCATGCAAAGATCATGGGAATTGTTTGAGCAGACTTTGTGAATTCCAGGGGATGACAGCACCACAACAGATGTGGTCAGCTTTAGGCGGACAGGCCCTCAGTTTGGAGAGAGGTCTTACTTTCAGTCTCTCCCCTTTTTTAAAATCAAATGTCATAAGTTTGGGAAGGTGAGCCTTTGCATTGTTGGAACCACCTGCAGGTCTCTGTATAACTAATACTTGTGTGTGTGTATGTGTCAGCTGAGATGGGAAGAATGGACTTTCTGCTGGGTTTAATCCCATTAATTTGATGCATTCAACTATTCTTATTGTTGTTTGTTTTGACACGTCGCTTCAGATGAAAAACAGAAACAAAAAAATCTGCTAATTTTTATACCTTTCAGAACAGAGTTATTACTGGTCCTAACATTGACATCAACAAAATAGCACAGGCAGGCAAAGATTTCAATATGATTTTAGGGTTTAAAATCGATGAATACATAATTCAATTCAGAAAGCATTTGGATAAACTACAGAAGGGAACCTGAGGAACAGTAGAAGGTGAGATAGGACAACACTGTTTGCCCATAAGAGAGCCAAGCTCTATGGATGCTACTAGCAGACAGACCGCTATGCTGAAACCTATTCAAAGGTAAGCTATGTAAGTATTCCAAGCTTCTTTTTTAATTTTCCTTTTTGTTTCCCCTTCCTTTGTGCATTTTTTTGGCAGGTAGTGGCAGAGGAAGGACGAAAAAGTCAGGGAGGAGGGTGAATACTAAGAACACACTTTATGAGAGAAATGAGATTACTTTCATCTGCACAACATTTTGTACAAAAGCACCACCTCCTGGCAAAACCTGACTTTTTGTTATTAAAGTAGAATCCTCAACATGCAGTTCACATTATGTTCCATTTCAGGGACCATTTGCTAAGCTGAAGTTAGTGTCTTACCCTAGAAACAGGATTTTAAGGTTTCTATTCATGCGTATTTATTTATACATCGGTAGGAAGGCAGTAGGGACTACAGATCAATTGACATCCCAAGATTTTAAACCTAAAGGGATATACAGGCATTTTTAATGCAAGAAGATGTAATATTGGGATTTGGAAGGAGTGTCTAAGAATGTAGAAGACACAGGTAACTTTAGGTATAGACTCTTTTACTGAAATACTCTAATTCCTCTAGTGTCTCATCAACTGAGAGCTATATATTACTTAAACAACATTTACTACTACTATGATGATTTTTTTTTTCTTCTGACAGATTTAAAATAAAACTTTATGGCTTCAATATTGAATTATATCATCTGCTTTTACCAGGAATTGCTGCAGTGTGTAATAATGAATGGATCTTGGTAGAAAACAAAGAAAACAGGATGTTCTACCTCCAGTTTTTTCCTATATTTTTTCCTTTGTTCCTATGCAGACAAATTTGTCAAATCTGCAGTAAGCACTTTCCTAAGTTACAGTGTTCGTGAGTAATAGCTTTCACATTAAAAATGTAACCTTTTTATTTTTTCAAAGAGGATATTTTCCTTGTACTACTGCTGTAAATATTAAATTAACATATATAAGAAATTGTAAATATAAAACTTTGGCATTCCAGCTTAGTTAAATACTCCATTCTTCATGAAAACTTTTTAAAGACAGTCCAATGAGAATTAAATAAAGATTTCTGTCCTTTTACTTTTCATTTCCAGTGACTTAATTTTTATGTTGCTTAGGAGATCCTAGGACTTCACCTGAGTAAACAGTTTGTCAGTTTAGTATGATAAGATCACGTATGATTTTACATGCCAAGCTTATAGGTAAACCTGCAAGTTCTATAAAAAAGAATAATGGGGCCTGGGGATTTGATTTAGAAGTGCTTGATTTGAGCAAATGACATGCCACTTTGCGAAGCTGGGGATAATTTAAAAAGATAAAAGTAGACAAAAATAACCATATTCAGTCAAATTTCTTCACATGGAACACACTGGCATTCTATTGTGTGACAGCACCCAAAGGAACAAATCTAGAAGGATAAACTGATTTTCTATTATACAGAGCTGGCATTGCTGTACTGGAATATTGCTTTTTAAATGGTCCCTCAGAAGAAACTCTCTTTATGCATCTCAGTAGAGTTTTCTGCAGATTCCTTGTGAATCAGCAGCAGTATTGCATAATCACCTTGCATAAAAATTAGTGGCAGCTTTATAAATGCTTCAGGTTGATTTAAATTCTGATACCATCCCCCCCCCCTTTTTTTTTTTACATTTAAAAAATGATAAGAAATCATTTTGGCAGGTCAAGGTTGAATTTTTGAGGTTTAAAACAATATTGAAACAATATAAATAATTGGTAGCACTTGATTAATTTTTTGCTTTCTAAATATAACCTTTTGCTGATGAAAGTATTTCTGAAATTTAATATATTTTTATTTGATTATAATTTACAGTATTTCATTAACATTTTCTGAAACATTTTTATGAGAAGCTCATCTAAGCCAAAACGGTCATCTAGATGGGAAATCTAGATGTACAGCTGTGCATACATGTGAATAGTGAAATAATAGGTACTTAGGCCTTTAAATCTATATTCTAAACAGAAGATTGACCTCTATTTAGAATGGAAGATACATCATAAGAAATGAGAATTCTGTCTGCTGCAAAATGATTTCATTTCCTGTGTGGGTATGTGTGAGTGTAGAACCAGCTGTTTGCACTTATTATGCACTTATTACATGTGCCCTATTGTAAACATGTGAAACCTTCACTAAATTCCCTGGTAAACAAACTGGTTTTGGATATGAAATAACTAATGAGAAACTAAAGAAAATGATTCAAAGGTTTGTGTACTATTATGTGCACTGAAGAGGTGCCAGGCAGTCCACTTATACAGGCATCATCACTTTTTTCCGCATATTGTATGAAAACATTTCATATTATGTGGACAATGAAGAAAACGAATATTTTAACTTGGCACATCTGTCCTTGTTGAGGCCAGTGTAGTTAAAATTTGATATTTATTCAGGTTATGATGACCAGCATCTGGTTTCTGCAAGAAACAGCTGTACAGCTGTGCTGTATGAGACATGGGGAGCGAGACATGGGGAGCAAGACGGGGTGCCACGAGCTTGGGATGATGACAACTCTGTGTGCACCTCCTTCTGTCCCAGTCTCCAAATGGTGCTGAAGCTTAGCAAGCACTGGTAGAAGTGCAGGTCTGAGTAAGTGATGGGTGAGGACATGAACATGGATCGGGTAGGTTTTTCTAGAGTGAGAAAATGGTCTATTAGAAGCATGAGGGAGCCTCATGCACCTTTTCTTTTACACCCACTCTAAATCAGTTTACTTCCTCACATCATATAATTTTCCCCCACAAATCCATGCAAAGGACCATTGAAAATTCATGGCTAAATTTATTTATGTAATTTTAGTTATGTGCTAATTTGTATCTAGGGGAAGATATTTTTGGCTTACTAGCAATTCAACTTCTGCTCTCCTCTCTTTTTTTTTAAGTAAAAGCTAAGTGGTTTTTAGTTGGTTTTTAATACTTCTCTGATGAATGTAAAAGCAAAATTTCTGTTTCAAGACATTCCTGTTTACACTTTTTAAACAGGAATTAAAAAAAATATCATGAAACAGAGCTACTAGAACATCTTATTTATAATAGTGGCGTAAGAAAATAATGCTCAATCTGAAATACATAAACTTTTTATTTAAAACAAGGAAATTGGCAGAACTGATACAAATTCATTAAATGTGATCTAACTGTTTCCAAATTTTTGGATAAAAATAGTTTAATGGAGAATATTTTCCTAAGTCTAGTTATAGTTATTATCTAATCAAAAGTAATTGTAGCTAGGTAATAGTCTTGCTATATAAGAGTCACAGAACAAGTCAATATTATGTATGAATTTGGTTAACTTTTTATTCATGTGGCTAGAAGTTTGGAGAAACTTCTCTTACATAATTATCTATACTGAAGCACCTTTAGATTAAATATTGTTTATCTCCCTGCATTCACATTTTAGGAAAGCAAAAACTTCACCTGTGGATGTTACTTTTAGATGAAAAGATTGTCTCTTAGGCTAGGAAATGTGGATGCAAGAGACCACATTTCATACAATGGATTTGTGCATAAAAAATTTTGGTAATTTATTACAAAGTTGGGAAAGGACTTCTCTTCTGGTCATCAGCAGCTGACTTCTGGTATTCGTTTTGGTACTTGTTAAATAAGCAGTAAGAGACACTGATGTACTATTCAGTCCAAATCCCAAGGCTTTGGGAGGGACTGATTTTCAATGCAATTTGCTTATGTATTTTTTCGAGATGTAGATGCTGTTAAAAGACCATGAAAATGCTATTCTGGTTTGAAACCCAAAAAGTTGAAAAGTCTGGCTTGTTCTAATCTCCCAGTCAGATCTAAACATCCTCTACATGTCTAAACAGGCTCTCTACGTTGCTATGCTGTTCACCAGGCTTGGCAGAAGGCCAAAAGCTGCACAGACAGGTAAAGTGAACAACTCCCACACCCTCTGGTATTTGCCCTCAAGTCCACCAGCACTAGTGTGGCTCCTATTGCGTGGTCAACTTGAAGAACTAAGAGCTAGATTGCAGAGATCTCAAATTACCTCCAAGGTAAGTGCTCCAAGATGGAGCATCAGTGCTACTGAAATTGCTGAGGGCATATCTGGAGCAAGATAACTTATCTAACACTATCTTATCCTACTATTAATCACATTTTTGTCATGCATTGAGGAAGCAGAGCTGGTTTTCACCTTTAGACTTTAGTGAAAAACAAAACCTGAAGGACAGCTGGCTGCCAAATCTTTTCAGTATACTACCTCACTAAGCACAGAGATTTATGTTGTCAAAACCTTTCTAGATGTGTTTTCTCAAGTATGTGAATATGACTGTAATTTTGTTTCATTTAAAAAATATTTTTGCAAATTCTAAATCAGATTGACATGGACTGAATGTGTTCTGCAGAATTTAAAGTTTTTCAAGTAATCCAAAAGTTAAAACAGATGCTCTTGCATGTAGAGCTCAGTGCACAAAATAAATGCTTATGATTTTCTGCACTGATAGAAGACTTCTCCAGAACTGTTTGTGAAGCAGCTTTCATAGCTGAATTCACTTACAAATCACTGAAAGAATAATAATAGCACGAGTAGCAACTCAAGAATGTATTCCACATCCACAGCCATTACACTGACATTCTGTGATACGAATCAGAAACAGATCACGATGTGTGACATATCTGAAAAGGCATGTAATTAGTTTAGGAGTTAATTTATACTTTTTTTTTTGGCTAGCCAAGTAGCCTTATTACATTCCTTGGTATGGTACCAATTGTTTATACAGTGATACCCAACATGTGAGCTTTCGATTTATTTCAGAATTTATGACTTGTACAGTAAGTCTCAGTGCTGCCCCAGAAATAGTACAAATTCAAAAAGAAAAGTGCAAGAGAAAGATAGACTATTTTTTCCCTAGTGAAAGTATCTCAGCTGTGTATTTTTATGACATTTGTACCTATATATACTTACTTATACCGAAATAAAGTTAAAAAATTTTGTTTCCTTTGAAACATTTGTATAGCTTTTCTTAAACCCGCAAATTATCAACATGGTAAAGACATTAAAATAAGATTAAAAAATGTTCAGATAAAGTAGAAGGAGAATTTTGAAGTTTAAGACACGTGTAGAGTATTAAAT